>JARYGA010027679.1:0-62297 GCA_030545235.1 Helianthus tuberosus | reverse complement strand
TGTTTAGGAGATATGAACTCTGTATAACTGTTTGTTGAAATATTTGTTTATTGGTATGGGACAATGAACCTTTTTAAATATTGTCATTTAATAGTTGTTATGGATTCTCTTGAGCAATCTGGTTCGCCTAGTGTCGTGCCCTGATGTTTCCGCCATCCGTTGGGGTGTGACACAATAGAATTGCTCAAAAAGGCAGCCTTGCGCAAACTTCAGCTAGCGCAAATATGGTTGAGCATGGCCAATCCTCTAAGGGCAACAAGGGTAAGGGAAAAAACGACAAAGATAAAGCAAAGGCTAGCAAGCTTGGGCCGAGGAAAGGGGTTGTGAAAATGAAACCTCAAGCGTTCCAAGGGACTTGTTACAACTGTGACGAGCCGGGGCATCGGGCTAACCAATGTAAGAAACCAAAGCATGAGCGCATACACAAGGTGAATGAAGACGGAATGCCTTTGGTGGCAATGATTTCTGACAAAACCGCAATGATGGATGAGGTCAATACTGTGACCAACACTCTAAAAGGATTGTGGGTTGATACGGGCGCGACCCGTCATGTGTGCCCAGAAAAAAGCCTCTTTACCACCTTCAAGGAGCTTGTGGGAGATGAGAAGCAGTACATGGGAAATGTAGCCACCGCGGATATCAAGGGTGAAGGAACAGTGATTTTGAAGTAAACTTCGGGGAAGGAGCTCACTCTAAGCAACGTGTTGGACGTCCCAGACTTGCGCAAAAGCCTAGTCTTGGGATGGTTGCTTAATAAGTTTGGGTTTCGTTTAGTATTTGAGAGTGCTCAATTTGTGCTTACTAAATGAGGAATGTATGTTGGTAAGGGCTATGCCCAAAATGGTATGTTCAAATTGAATGTAATGGCTGTAAAAAAGAACATGAACAAAATTGCTACTACTTCTACTTATATGCTTGAGTTTTCTGATGCTAATAAATGGCATTGTAGATTACGTCACGTTAATTTTAATTCAATACGCCGTTAATCAATTTAAAATGTATACCAACATTCCATATTGATTCTCATTCTAAATGCCAAACATGTGTAGAATCCAAACTTATAAGATTAACATCGAAATCGGTTGAACGAATAACCGAACCCCTTGATTTAATTCACACCGATATTTGTGATTTAAAAGCGGTACCCACAAGAGGTGGAAATAAGTACTTTATCACGTTTATTGATGATAGTACTAAATATTTCTATGTATATTTACTAAAAAGTAAAGATGAAGCAAAACGTAAATTTATCTTGTATAAAAATGAAGTTGAGAATCAACTTCAAAAGAAGACAAAAGCTTTGCGCAGGGATTGAGGAGGCGAATATGTTGCACCTTTTGCTGAGTTATGCGCAAAAAGTGGCATTGTACATGAGTGTACACCTCCTTATTCTCCACAATCAAATGGCGTGGCGGAACGAAAGAACCGTACATTGAAAGAAATGATGAACGCCATGTTGATCAGTTCTGGGGTGGGCCAGGATATCTGGGGGAAGCCATTCTCTCAACCAATTATCTTTTGAACAAGATACCGCTAATAAAGAGGGACGAAACTCCATATGAGTTATGGAAAAGAAGGAAGCCTTCATACAAATACTTGAAAGTGTGGGGGTGCCTAGCAAAGGTGATTGTACCACCTCCTAAGGCTCTTAGGAAAGGACCCAAAACTGTTGATTGCATATTCATTGGGTATGTGCATCAAAGTAGTGAACATCACTTTCTTTTACATGAGTCCAAGAATCCAGATGTACATGAAAACACTATTATGGAGGTGAATCCTAACGTTGTGTCATACTTTGAAAATGTGTTTCCTTTGAGAGGACAAACACATGCAACGTCATCAACACCCAATTTAGAAGTAGGTGAAAGCTCATCTACACAAGTTGATGTGATAGTTCATGATTAGACACATGAACGACCTGAGGTTGACGAGGGTGATCGTAGGCGAAGCAAAAGGCCAGGGGTTGAAAAATCCTTCGGTCCAGACTTCGTTAGCTATATGGTTGAGGGCGAGCCCAATACATATTGCGAAGCGGTTTCCTCTTCAGAAGGACCTCAATGGAAAGAAGCAATAAAGAACGAAATTGATTCTATATTGCAAAATCATACTTTAGAGTCAGTAGATCTTCCACCTGGTTGCAAACCACTTGGATATCGTTGGATATTCAAAAGGAAGATGAAAACTGATGGAAGTATTGATAAATACAAGGCTAGGTTGGTGATTAAAGGATTTAGACAAAAAGAAGGTCTAGATTACTTTGATACCTACTCGCCTGTGACACGCATAACCTCCATAAGATTAGTTCTGGGTATAGCGGCTTTAAGAAATTTGAAAGTTCACCAAATGGATATTAAAACCACATTTCTAAATGGTGATTTAGAAGAAGAAATTTACATGGAGCAACCTGAAGGTTTCTTCGCCCCAGGTCAAGAGGGTAAAGTATGTAAACTCGTAAAGTCTTTGTATGGCTTAAAGCAAGCTCCAAAACAATGGCACCAAAAAATTGATTATGTCATGATTGACAATGGTTTCAAAATAAATGAGTGCGAAAAATGTGTAGTAAGGACCTGCAAAAATATCCCACAACACTCCGTAAGTGGAAACCCGGACCCCTAAAACCCTAATCCTTGTGAAAAATCAAGAAATTCAATTTTATGGATCGCTCGCGGGCCGCGTAAGAGTTAACCGAAGCTTACGCGGGGCGCGACAGCTCAAGGGTAACCGGATAAGGATGAGGGACACGCGTCGTTACACATGTCAACCTAGACTCCCTCGCGGGCCGTGTAGAAGAAGCTTATGTGTTTCGCGGCCCGCGACGCGCCCCATTTTCAGCCCTATAAATAAGGAGTTCGAGTTTCATTTCAAATCGTTCAATTCTTTTCTTTCTCTTGTTCTCTTGTTTTGTCATTCTAATGTCAAAACTTCTAAATCCTGAAACTCTGCCCGTATTAGGGTAATAACTGTAATCACTGGTACGATACTTTATCCGATCAATTAAAACCGATCCAATGGATGTTTAAGTGCTGCCAATATCTGGCTATACTTTGTCATTCGTTGTGAGGGTTTCGATCTCTTGATTATCGTTAAAGTTGAATTAAGTTAATACACTAATGCGAGTTCCATTGTATCTAGAATTTAGAATTCGTAACTAGGAAGCTGTTAAACTAGAATACTTAGCGATTAAGTAAACATAGTAGTTAAAATAACTTAACAGTTAAGTAAACTTAGTAGTTAAGAAACCTTAATAATTAAGAAAACTTAACGGTTAAGTAAACTTAGTAATTAAGTAAACTTAATAGCTAAGGAAACTTAACAGGAAAGGAAACTTAGCAGTTAAGCAAGCTAAGTAAGTTAATTAATCAGCTAATTATGTTATTTAATTAATCGGCTAAGTAAATTACATAATTAAACCGTCAAGGAAAATTAATCAGTTAAGTAAGATTAATTAATCAGTTAAGTAAGATTAGTTAATCAGCTAAGTAAGATTAATCAAGTTAAGTATGATTAATTAATCAGTTAAGCAAGATTAATTAAGCTAAGCAAGATTAATTAAGCTAAGTAAAGATTAGTTAAGCACCTAAATAGATATACATGAACATAAATATATATGAGATAGATCTATATGAGGAAGGTGCAAGGAAGGTGTAAGGAGATATATATGTAGGTAGGAAGCTTCCTAGAAAATGTATATGTAACTTCCTAGAAAAGCTATATGAAATTTCCTAGAAAATACAAAGGAAACTTCCTAGAAATTTCATATTTCCTACCTATGAATAGGAAGCTTAGGATTTATTTTTCTTTGCACGTTCCTTCTATTCTTCTCTCTATACGTTGGTGTTCTAACCAATAATCACCGATGCGATATTCTGTCTTATTGATTCAGGAACCAACTAACGAATGCCAAAGTGCTGTCTAAATAAGACTATACTTTGTGAATTTCGTTAAGGTTCTGATCTCGTGACCATCGTTAGGTTTGATTGGGTTTAACACTAATACGTATTCCACTCTGTTAAACTAAATGTTTAACTACCAGAAAACTCTGCACCCTACACTTACAATCAAACAAGATAACTAATCATCAGAAGATTCAGAACTATAAAGTAGATGCTTAGTTATCAGAAGGCATTGAATCAGGAGGCTTGTTTAATCAAAGACTATATGCTAACAAGGTGAGTCATTCTCTTTTATCAACAAATTTATTACTATACCTAAATTGTTTTCAAAAAGGTTATAATTACAGGGATTAAGTCTTGGTTATCTTGAATCACTGGCAAGTGGGGTATTGTGCACATTACTAATCTCTCACGGTTAGGTTCACCAACCTAACAGTGATAATCATCACTACTTGGGTGAAAGGACCCAATAGTGGTATGACCATCGTCACCAGGGTGTGACACGGCGCCAGATAAAAATAAGATAGTAGCCATTGTAATCGCTCTTATGCTGTAATTTATAACAAAGTGTCGTTTTGTACAAAAATGAATGAACTCACCAGTATTTCCTGCTGACCAAACCTTTTTAAAACGCGTTTCAGGTAATGACAGTAGATTGGAATAAGAGTGATGATACGGCACCGAAAGGCTTAAAGAAGTGGCTTATTTTATCAATTGAATTAAATTAAGAAAACATGGTTTCACATATTCGGGTTTATCCCTTATTAAAGCTACCTTTGTAAAACATGGGTTTTATCCCATCTATTTAATAAATAAAATCCGTTGTTTCTAAACTCTGATATTTTTCCTAACTCACGGTCCAGATGAACATTTCCGCTGCAATGTTTTTTTAAAATAATCACCGGTACCACTTGACTGCTCGCGGCTCCCGTCTTGGGTATGGTCGGGGGTCGTGACAGAAGGTGGTATCAGAGCTAAGCCACTGGTTTAAGCAATTAGGTGTTGTAAGAATACCTAAGCTTAAACGAAAGAGTTAGGAAATTGTTATTAACTGGTAGCAACAAGGATAGTATTTAGACTTGAACTTAAGAAAGATGCCTTAGTATAAGCTTCGAGATAAGCTAATTACTTGCGTAGATAAAATGTGATGGGTGTTAGTATGCCGTGAGGATGATGACTAGAATGTTGCAAGTATGGTGAATAAGCGATAACACTTGGCCACTGTTATTTCTTGTTTATTGGTACTACTGGGTTCTAGAATATGATCCATCATGTGAATACTAATTACCTTGTTCTTTGATAAAAGCTCTAATAAAAGATTCATTTTTAATCATGAATTGAGAAGATTCTATTTATGGGAAATACAAATTACCTCTCCGGCGAGAACCGGGTGAGATGAGGTTACCTCTCCGGTGAGAACCGGGTATGATGGGGTATATAATATGTCAAACAAGTGACAGAATTCCCTAAATAGTATCATGACCTGATATCTGGCTTGTTTTTCGAAATATGAATCTTTTAAATACATTAACCTTATGCAAGGTTTGTATATTACAATATGTGAAATATATGATTATATAGATATGTATATCTATAAGGAAATCCAAAAAACCATAAGGATTGATAATCTAAAATACATCACGAGCCTGTGTGTCAATAATAATTCTAGAATTTTTATCAGGAATCTCTCGTATACATCTATAATTCCGACATCGAAAACTATTCCATTTGATCACCCGTTTCGTAACTCGTGCGACAAGATGAACGATGTGAACCCTTAAAGTTGGGACGCCATCGAAAGTATAAGAATTCCCTCTGCGTTACTTTAGATTATTAACACATTAGGAAAAGTTGTGCTAGGTACAAAACGTCTAAAAAAACTTAACTTACACTAACAAGAGTAATTCTACTTTCTTTAAGAACTCTTTCAAAGATAAGAGTAACCACGACTAGGTGCACTTACAAAGACTCTCTTCACCTATAATCCTAGTAAGATTTCCAGTAATAAAGAAGCTGTTACGAAATACATGGGCTGCAAAGGATTAAAGTTGTCCAAACCATTAGTATATGTGTTAAGGAGAATGAAGTAATGTATGCTTCAAATTTTAGACATTTAGATAGTAAAACCCGATATTCGATACACAGGATCAAGACATATGCCATGAAATGGAAAGAATGAAAAGAACTGACAGAAAGGAAATCATGTCTGCTTCATAAAAAGGAATAACATGGAAACGATGATTCCAGAGGTGATTGTTGACTTAGGTTTAGATTTGCAAGCCAACCGGAGAAGTGACCACAAGGAGACAAGACAGACCAGCCGACAAAGTTCGTCTCTGTGATGAAAGCTGTGAGTTATGCATGGAAATAAGACATAGTGTATATGGTCTCGGAGTTCATCAACGCTAGAGGCATGGAACTGAAAGAAATTCCGACCGACGTTTTCCCAGAGGATCTACTTGGACTATCACTCAATCGTGAGGAGAAACTCAAAATTCATCTGAGACTAGGAACAACACCGAAAGGCTTAAAGAAGTGGCTTATTTTATCTATTGAATTAAATTAAGAAAACATGGTTTCACATATTCGGGTTTATCCCTTATTAAAGCTACCTTTGTAAAACATGGGTTTTATCCCATCTATTTAATAAATAAAATCTGGTGTTTCTAAACTCTGATATTTTTCCTAACTCACGGTCCTGATGAACATTTCCACTGCAATGTTTTTTAAAATAATCACCGGTACCACTTGACTGCTCGCGGCTCCCGTCTTGGGTATGGTCGGGGGTCGTGACAGAAGGTGGTATCAGAGCTAAGCCATTGATTCAGCCACAGAAGTGTTCTGCTGACACCAAAATTCGAATTGTTAGGAAATAAATTACGGGAATATGTGTATAATTATATTTTCTTGTCATGTGTTATTTAACTATTTGTTAGTTTACAGTATGAGCGACCAAGGACCATCTGACGCGTACCGTCAGTTGTCTGGTTCGCCTAGAAGCGAAGGTGCCTCTTCTCAGCCTGCCCTCTTAGGGTACTCTGCTGATACGGAAGAAGGAATATTCGTGTTTAAGGCTCAGTCTGAAGAGCCATTCCCTCAGAAAAAGAGAGGATGGTTCAGTCGAGGGGCACATGAGCGTAGGAAGCGTATGAAAAAGTTACAAGACCAGAGAACACTAGCAGCAGCTAAAAGAGAAACCGATGCCTATGCCCAGGAAATGATTAATAGGAGTATAGCCAACATCCACATCCTGGTAACCACTGCAGCTGACCCTAACCTGGAACAAATGATAGCACCCCAACCACAACCACCAATTTCTGACCAACCGATGGAGATAGAAAACCTTGAAAATCAAGTAGAAATGCATGATTTCAACCCGGAGGAGATACCTAGGGTAGCAGCACCTAACCCCTTAAACCCAAATTATGACCCGTGGTGGGATGACAATAGGGACTACGTGCAATGTTACCCGATACACGAAGACATACCCATGCCAAACCTAGGAGCCTACCCAAGGTTAGATCCTCTAGATCTCTATTACGATAACGATGTATTCATTAGGGAGATTCTTGAAAATCCTTACCTATATCAGTCCCCTATACCTCCGTACTAAGATCCCGCACCCCAAATTCCAAACCCAGTCCTAGAACCTACACCCCCAATGAGTGGAGACAATGTACAAGAACTTAGGACATTTGGTGAGGAAATTTTAGAGAGTAGTGAAAGAATGAGACAGGTGGGAGAGCGACTCGTCTGGAAGTACGACGAGCGCAATATGGATTTCTGGATGAATCCATATCCATGAATGTGATGGTGGAGACGGTAGTAATAATAATAATAATAATAATAATAATAATAATAATAATAAAGTAATATAATATGTGTGTATGTGTATGAAAAAAAAATTTACGGATGCCTATTACTAGTAGTGTAACTTTAAATTTCAGTCGGTATTGTAATTTTAATTTCAGCACTGGTATGTAATAGATGGATATTATATAAAAATAGAGTAAGTCGCAATGATCGACGCTTTTGACCAAAATGCGTGTCATGTGATTTGGCTATATTAAATATTATTTTGTGATATTAATACGTGGTAACTGTTTAAAATTCAGATGGCCGACGAAGGAAATCAAGAAAATCTGAATAACGATAACCAGAGTAACATTAACTTGGTTAATGAGAATCCGAGCATCAATAACAATGGAAACCAAGTGGATAATAGTGCTATCCAACACATAGTGGCACAAGGAATTATAGATGCAATGCCATATATTCTCCAAACTGTTAAGGAAGCAGATAATAAAAGTAAACATAGCAGTAAGCGACCAATTGAACCTGAACACAGCGTGAACAATGGACCCGTACTTTAAGTGTCCATTCCCAAAAGAAGAAGAACCATGCCTTATGGTTGTTCTTACAAAGAATTATGGTCCTGCAAACCAATAGAATTCTCGGGCAATGAAGAACCCATTGCAGCTCTACGTTGGATAGAAAAGATTGAGGTTGTTTTAAAAATAAGCAAGTGTGCTGAAGAAGACAAGATAATGTTTGCTTCTAATCTGTTTAAAAACTCAGCCTTAGAATGGTGGAACACTATTCTCCAGTCTAGAGGAAGTGATAGGATTTATAATATGGAATGGGAGGAATTTAAGAATATGGTAGAAAGGAAATTCTTCCCTCCCAATGAAAAGGAACAGATAGCAAATAAGTTTCTGAATCTTAGAATGACCGGGGTAGATAGTAAGGGTTATACTACCACATTCTTTGAATATGCTAGAATAGTACCAACCCTTGCATCACCTGAACCGGTATTAATCTCTCGTTACGTTTGGGGATTAATTGGAGAGATTAGACATGTAGTCAAGGCAACTAGACCCCAAACTATAGAACAAGCTGTAGAACTAGCAAATACCTTGACAGATGAGTTAATCTGTACTAGAGAAGAAGACCAGAGGAGAAACCTAGCTCAAAGGCTAACCCAAGAATTCCATTCTGGGAATTCCAACCATAGGAATATAGGTTCTACCTCTGCACCATACTGCAAGACCTGCAAGAAAAAGCATTCGGGAAAATGCTCCACTCACTGCAATTTCTGCAAGGCACCAGGACACAAGGAAGAAGATTGAAGGAGAAAATCCAGTAATGGACTATGCTTCAACTGTGGAGAAAAAGGTCACATCAAGCCGAACTGTTCGAAACTAGCTCCAGCCGCGAACAAGAAGAGCACTAAAAATGCTAGAGCATTTGTTCTGACTGCAGATGAAGCCAAAATGATTCCGGACGTAATAGCCGGTACGTTTTTAGTTAATGATGTTTTTGCTAAAGTATTATTTGACTCTGGTGCAAACCAAAGTTTTATTAATACTTCATTTTGCAAACTTCTTAATCAACCATTAACTAAACTCTCACAAGAATATATAGTCGAGACAGCGAATGGAGAAACGGTTAGGATTTCTGAAATCTTGCAAGGAGCAAGAATAGAATTTTTAAACCAAAAGTATATTTCAAATCTTTACCCAGTGAATCTGGCAGGATTTGATATCGTATTAGGAATGGATTGGTTAATAGCCAATAAAGCTAATATTTTATGTGATAAACCCTGTAGATCCACAAAATTCATCTCTGTGATGAAAACTGCAAGCTATATAAGAAAAGGGTCTATAGTGTATTTGATTTCTATAATCACTAACACTAAAGGAAAAGAACTAAAAGACATTCCAGTAGTGTCTCAGTTTTCAGATGTATTCCCAGAAGAGTTGCCAGGACTACCACCAGACAGAGAAGTCGAATTCAGAATCCATCTGCTACCCGAAACATCACCAATTGCCAAAGCACCCTACCGTTTGGCACCCGCCGAAATGCAGGAACTGAAGAAACAGTTAGATGAATTATTAGAGAAGGGATTCATACAGCCAAGCTCATCGCCTTGGGGAGCACCGATTTTATTCGTTAAAAAGAAGGACGGATCAATGCGTATGTGCATTGACTACCGTGAATTAAACAAGGTCACGATTAAGAATCAGTACCCATTACCAAGGATTGATGATCTGTTCGATCAACTTCAAGGAGCTCGATTTTTCTCTAAAATCGATTTAAGGTCAGGATATCATCAATTAAAGGTACAGGAAGAGAACATTCCTAAAACCGCATTTAGAACAAGGTATGGTCATTATGAATTTACTGTCATGCCATTTGGTTTAACCAATGCCCCAGCTGCATTTATGGACATGATGAACCGAATATGTAAGCCATATTTTGATAAATTCATAATTGTCTTTATAGATGATATTCTAATTTACTCTAAAAGTAAAGAGGAACATGCAAAGCATTTGCATGCACTTTTAAGTCTATTAAGAAAGGAAAAGCTTTATGCTAAATTTTCAAAGTGCGAGTTTTGGTTAGAGCAGGTACAGTTTCTTGGACATTTAGTTAATCATGAAGGAATTCATGTGGATCCAACAAAGATTGAGGCGATTACCAAATGGAAAACCCCTGAGTCACCAACCGAGGTTAGAAGTTTCTTAGGATTGGCCGGTTATTATAGAAGATTTATTCGAGATTTTTTCTAGAATAGCCATTCCTTTAACTAAGTTAACCTGTAAATCCATTAAGTTTGAATGGGGACCAAAGCAAGAAGAAGCTTTTAGAATTCCTAAGCAAAGATTAACCCATGCACTCATATTAGCGTTACTAGAAGGAACTAATGACTTTGTAGTTTATTGTGACGCTTCTAAATTAGGTTATGGATGTGTGTTAATGAAACGCCAAAATGTTATAGCTTACGCATCTAGACAACTTAAGAATCATGAAGAGAATTATTCAACCCATGATCTAGAGTTAGGAGCTATAATTTTTGCCCTTAAAATTTGGAGACATTACCTTTATGGTAGTAAGTTTACCATATTTACCGATCATAAAAGTTTAAGGTATGTTTTGGGACAAAAAGAATTAAATATGAGACAAAGACGCTGGATGGAGATGCTTAGTGATTATGACTGTGATATCCAGTATCATGCAGGAAAGGCAAATGTAGTTGCTGATGCTTTAAGCCGAAAGTATCACGAAAAGCCAAAAAAGGTACATTCTCTTAAATTAAATCTGCAAGTAGATTTAAATGATCAGATAAGAGAAGCACAAGAATCAGTAATCAAGGAGGATACTGAAAAATTAAAAGGTATGATTAAGGAATTAGAACAAGGAACAGATAGAATTTGGAGATTCCATGAAAAGAGAATGTGGATACCTAAATTAGGAAACCTACGTCATCGTATATTAGAAGAAGCCCATAAGTCTAAGTATACGATGCATCCAGGAAGTGATAAGATGTACCAGGATTTAAGAAAGAATTTCTGGTGGATAGGAATGAAAAAGGACATACCAACCTATGTTTCTAAATGTTTAACTTGCTCACAAGTTAAAGCTGAACATCAGAAACCCTCAGGTTTGTTACAATAGTTAGAAATGCCAGTGTGGAAATGGGAATTGATAACAATGGATTTTGTTACTAAATTACCCAAAACAAGAAAAGGCAATGATACAATCTGGGTGATTGTAGATAGGCTAACCAAGTCAGCTCATTTCCCACCAATGAAAGAAACTTTCAGTATGGAACAACTTGCTAAATTATATGTAAATGAAATTGTTTCTTTACATGGAATTCCTTTATCAATTGTTTCTGATAGGGATAGCCGTTTTACCTCTCATTTTTTGTCAAGTTTCCAAAAAGCAATGGGAACCAAGTTAAATCTAAGCACCGCTTATCATCCTCAAACAGACGGACAAAGCGAAAGGACAATTCAGACGATGGAAGACATGCTTAGAGCTTGTGTAATTGATTTCGGAGGTAATTGGGACGATCATTTACCTTGAATAGAATTTTCTTATAATAATAGTTATCACACAAGTATCAATGATGCACCATTCGAAGCACTCTATGGACGAAAGTGCCGAACCCCAGTCTGTTGGGCAGAAATTGGGGAAAAGCAATTATCTGGACCTGAGATAGTGCAAGAAACAACCGACAAGATTATTCAAGTCAAGGAACGACTGAAAGCAGCACGTGCTCGACATAAGAGCTATGCTGATAACCGACGCAAACCATTGGAATTCCAAGTAGGAGATTAAGTGTTGTTGAAAGTCTCTCCTTGGAAAGGAGTGCTAAGATTTATCAAAAGAGGAAAGCTAAGTCCCAGGTATGTTGGACCTTTTGAGATTATTAGAAGAATAGGACCTGTAGCCTATCAGCTACAACTGCCAGAGGAAATGGCAGAAATACATGATGTATTTCATGTATCTAATCTCAAGAAATGTCTAGCCAATGAATCACTGGTAGTACCTCTTAAGGATATAGAGGTAAATGAACAACTCAAGTTTGTAGAAAGGCCTCTACAGATTGAAGACAGAAAAGTTAAGAATCTCAAGCACAAGAGATTAATTCTGGTCAAAGTAAAATGGGACTCCAAAAGAGGACCAGAGTATACATGGGAGCTTGAATCGGAAATGCAAAGGAAATATCCACACTTGTTCCAGTAGATCTCGAGGACGAGCTCTAAAACAAGGTTGGGAGGATATAACAACCCTAAAAGATAACCGACACCCTCAAATTATTTTCGACACCCTAATATATTTTAAATTTCCCCTATATGTCTTAAAATACACCCCATACATGAAAACCGAGCCCAAAATACGTTATGCCATTAAAAATAAATCAAAAACATGAAAATTGGATTTCAGGCAGGCCACATAAGCTTTCGCTTAACCCTTACGCGGGCCGCGACAGGGTGAAAGCCGGCGAAACCCTGGGCCGCCACGTGGCCCAACACCCGTCGACCCTATATGCTGACCCAGACAAGCTATGCCGTTGACTCCCTTTGACGCGGGCCGTGTAGCCCCTTGTCTTACCTTACGCGGGCCGCGTAGAAGTCGAAGTGAAGCCCTATAAGTAGAGGGCATCGGATCTTCAGTCTGATCGTTCATTTTCTTTCTAAATATCGAATTTCTGAAGTATAGGCATAATCTCGGGTATAATACCCCCCTAAATAACGAAGTTCTACTCCGTTGTAAGTATTATAACCCCTTGATACGTATTAGATACTCTACCCGATTGATCTAGGGTTCCGTAACGACTGTCGTGGTTCTGCCCGACGTAGTCGTTGGAATGCCGTCTTGGGGAGGGTATTACTAATGTTAAAATGGGTTATTATACTAACACGTGTGCATTTGTGTAAATTACAGATTGTCACCAGGAAACCCTAAAGGATAATCTAAGACAGCAATGTGAGTAATCCGCTTTTTGTGTAAACCTTTTTGTGAGTAATCTCCTTTTTGTAAATTGGTTTTGCAAAACCTCACACGATTAATTATATATTAAACAGTTATTGAGTATTTGTAAGGATACAATTATCGTCGGTATGTTGGGGTTTTGTATACAAAATTTGTTACTGGAGGGGTAACATTTCCACAAGTCGGGTCTGACAGTACCGCGGGTGGTAATTGATATAACCTGGAAACAAATATAATTGCGAGACCGCCCTCAATACTGTACAATGGATTTTATTTAAACTTAATTAAACTGGGATTCACTCACCAGTATTTCCCACTGACAAAATGTTTTTAAACGCGTTTCAGGTAACAAAATGTGAAAGCCAATTAGAAGCCAGCTGGACAGCACTGAAGGGTTGGAAAAGTGGCAATAAAGTTACCTAAAAAGAAATAGATGTTTTAGTAAATAAAATATGATTTACTCCTATGAAAATATGTGTACTTAAAAACTTGGGTTTTATCCCATGTGTTTAATATTATGAAAGTGTGGTATTTTACTCGGATAAAATATTTCCTAACTACGGTCCTGATGAAAATTCCGCTGCCAAAATTAGACAATACCAGATACCACCGAAACTGGCCGCGGCCGCCCGTTCCCATATTTAAATAGGGGGGCGAAGGTTGCGACAACAATGGAATCCGAATTTATCGCCTTGGATAAGCCAGGAGAGGAGGAGGAATGGCTACGTCAATTCATGGAATATATTCCAAGATGTCCAAAGCCTTTGCCAGCCATATGTATACACTGTGATAGCAAGTCAGCAATTGGTAGGGCTCAAAGCTCGATGTACAATGGCAGATCAAGGCACATTCGACGTATATGTAACATGGTACGACAACTACTCTCAACGGGTGTTATCACAATTGACTATGTGAGATCAAAAGATAACATTGCGGACCCGTTTACAAAAGGCTTAAGCAAAGAGTTAGTTGAAAAGTCATCAAAAGGAATGGTACTAAAGCCCGTGGTAAATGGGAATGTGAGGGAAACCTAACTTAGTTGACTGGAGATCCCAAGATCTAAGTTCAATAGGACAACTTAATCATATTACCAAAACGGAGTCACTGTGGGGGAGCACCCAAACCAAATAAAAGGGAGTGAAATACTTCCTAGTCCATTCCAATCAGTGACATTGAAGAGAGGCTAAGCATAATAAGGTTAACGATTTCGGGAAATCAAATAACCATGATGCTTTTAATGATTAATGGGAATCACCTATGTGAGAGAAAAATAGGGTCGCTTCAAATGGCTTTGTGGGGTGAGCAATCCTAGAGCTCTCGCAGAACCAGGCTAGTGTTCCAGGACCATAATAGGACACGACAATGAGGGGTTGTCCAGACTAGGGAGAGTATTGTGTGAAGTGTATTGTCGCTTACACAAATGGGGGTATGTTCATGGACATCACGTCTACAAACCGCTAGTAAGCTAAGTATGCTTCACAAAAGAAGGTTCAAAGGTAGCAACCTACCTATCTTGCAATACTCAACTGTCGAAGTATATCGTTGAAACGTGTAAGGAAAGATCGATTTCCATTCATGTGGGGGATTGTTGGAAATTTTGTGAAAAATAGCATTTTTCTGAAATATAGGAAAATGATTTTTTCCTATGTTGGACTAGAAATAAATATAAGAAACTGAGGTTTCCTTATATAATTATTTGTGGGTTTGTGTTCTATATTGGAAGAGCTTCGCAACGAACTAAACCACGTCCAAAACAGAGCTAAGATGAATGAGATTTCGATGCTCAAAGTTTGGTGTTTGAAACATTGAATGCTGAAATAAAAAGGGAAAGCGGCACCTTGTCCTATATAAGACGAGAGATGAAACTTAAATGGGTATTTAAATGGAAACTCTCCATCCTATATGTTTCATGGAAGCACACACTAAGTGTACTCGCGAAGGGTGCGAAGCACCCTAACTCGCACCCGCACACGCGCACGCGCGTGGCGTGGCGTGGGCGATGAGGCGCAATGTGGTGCTTTGATGGTGCACTTCGCACGCTCGCATCGCCACGAGCCGCTTGAGAGCCGCCCTTGTATTTTTAACCACGTGCGCGTGGTGGAGCACAAGGGCTGCAAGGACCAGGTGGTTGGTGACGTGGCATGTAGGTACGCGTGCGCGTGGTGGCGCATGACGTGGCAGTCAAGCGCGTCCGCGTGCGAGTACACATGGCAGGTAAGCGCGCGGTTGCGTGCATGGAGCATGGGCACATATGTGACGTGCGCGGCGCACTAAAGTTAGCCAATACGGCGCGACTGTGTGGCGTGCTCGTATATGCTCATAAGTGACGTGGCGCACACACGCATGGGATTGAGCCAGTGTGGCGCACACGCGTATGAGCTGCTCATGGAAGTGAGCCAAAATGGCGCACGCGCGTATGAGCGTGCAGAGTTGCGCGCGCATGAACTTGAATGGCGCGCGCGCACAAGTGTGTCTTGCGCGCGCGACCGCGTAGAAGCTTCCAGCAATTAATGACAGTGCAGTTACAGTTCAGCATTTGAAACTGACGAGTCAACGGTTTTGACTGAGAATTAAATGACGAATTAAATTGCAATGAAGACGTTTAATGCACTTTAATTCTCTCCTTTAATTCTTTTTGTCTGTTTCATTTTAGAGGCTGTATAAATACAGCCTCATAGTCATTGCATAAGAATACCAGCAACTACACAGCATATGCAAACAATCATCCTCACACTTCTGATCTATTTCTTGCTCATTTCAAGGTAGATTTCGGGTTCCTGTGCCAGCTCTGGCAGTACACACTGCTTCGGCTGTTGTACCCTGGGAAACAAAACGAGTGCTCCTGGTAGACTCGGAATTTGTTTTAAGGGAAGCGTGTTGAACACGTGCCTCAGCCTTCGGATTTTCTGCTTCTTCTTCATTTCTTGTATTTTGTTTATTTCAGTTGTAATTGTACAACTTTTTCCAGCTTTCTTATTTCTGTGTTGTAATTATTAACAAAAACTGTTTTATTATATTTAATTACGCGAACGGTTCCTACAGAAAGGAGGTTTGGGGGAAAGGGATGCGAGTATAAAAGTTTACCCCTGAGTTGGACGGTCAAACAAACGTTTGACTAGCGGATGGGGGCATAGTGTGATGAAATGTAGGCATGGGGAGCTATAGAGCTAAAACTGGAGGATATGGTGTCATTATGCAAGCGGCCCAAACCACAAGGGGACAAATTGTAGTTTACTCTTTTATTTTGCTTCCCATATAGAAACATGCTATTTTTAATTAAACATTTTAAGCATTTTATCGGTGGTTCAACCATTCTTTTTGTCCAAGCTTTGATTTAAAGAACTTCTCCTTAAAGATTATTTTTTACATACACGTTACCTCAATGTGACATGCTAGAATTTTTTAAGACTGCACATAAATCATCATCATCATCGTACTCAGTATATCCCACCAATAGCAAAAGCTAAGGTAGGGTCTGAGGAGGGTGGGATGTAGACAGCCTTACCTCTACCCTGTAGGAATAGAGAGGCTGCTTCCAATGAGACCCCCAGCTCGATTGTGGTTTTGCATCAAGCCTTGGACATAAGGCACATAACACTCAGCAATTGAGACAAACGCCAATTGGTGCATGTACCCCCTTGTCTTTCGGCTATCAACGCCACCACATGATGCATGATTAACCATCCCCTCTTTTAACGTTATTTTCACGAAATTAGTAAAATAACGTTAAAAATTAGTGCACTTTTGCTTTTGCCCCCCGAGCGCCCACACATATATACATTATAAGACTGCACATAAATAATTTATTTTATAACCCCTAGCTTTACTTGCTTTTCCTGCATATCTTTAAAGAGTGGTGTAACAACTAATTAATGTTGTACAACGAAAGTACTTGCACTTCATGACAAGATGAAACTACTCACCCGTATTAATAAGTGACAATGATTGGATGGCCTTCAGCGATAGTGGTGGGCCTCACACAAGGCCTCAGCAGACGACCTATTGGTAAGCGGTATTAGAGCAGGTTCGAGCCTTAAGGCCATTGGCAAGTTATATTCAACATCCTGTGTCCCGCCGATGGGAGAAGGTCATGTTTGCTGCCTATTTGGAGGTGCAAGTGAACACAAACCCGTGAGTGTGATGGACATGACTTGAAACTAAAGAATCCTCACTCTCTAGCTTTATCGGCGTCATCAATCAATTGCTCTTGACATTTGACTTTAGTTTCAAGTCATGGCCATCACGAATCAATTGCTCACTGAGGATCATTGTTCCCAGGAGTGTCAAGGTGAAATGAAGCTGACGAAAGTAGTGTCCTCCACGCAAGCCGGTTGCCAGAATCCAAGGAAGTCTAGGGTTCAAGTTCAAGTTGGTTAACTAAGTTCAATTTTCTTTTACAAACTGAACCCTTCCAATAGTATTCTATATAAAATAACAGGAGGCTTTGAATAATCTTTAACCGCGACTCATGTAAAACTAGTTGTCAAGGGATCACTCTACTTCGCAGTATATCTATAATAGTTTGAAATATGACAATAAGATCACCCTATTTCATTTTGTCTCTTGCTATCTATAATCTTAAATTTATAAAACGAGTTGTGTTTAGAAGTTATGAGGTTGATTCAAGTATGGGTTGAATTCCCTTTTAAAGAGGCAAGTTGTGGGTTGAATCCCTATTTAAAGAGGCAAGTAGTTACTTTTGAAAAACTATCAAAGAGAGCATGCTTTGAACGTGCATCATCCACTTTTTCAATTTGAAGCTTTTTGAATAAAAAATGTATTGGTTGCTTCTTGATAAAAACCACACTCAACCTTATTTTACAATTCAGAACAATTCTTTTAGCATCTAGGAAGGTATCTTCGACCAACTTTATTTGCTTGTGTTTTAATAAAAGAAGGGTAAGCTAGAATTCAAGAAAATATATGTAATTAGGTGAAATAACATGTTGTAAATGCAACTAAAACAATATTTACTTGTGTTTTAATAAAAGAAGGGTAAGCTAGAATTCAAGAAAATATATGTAATTAGGTGAAATAACATGTTGTAGATGCGACTAAAACAATATTTACTTGTGTTTTAATAAAAGAAGGGTAAACTAGAATTCAAGAAAATATATGTAATTAGGTGAAATAACATATTGTAAATGCGACTAAAACAATATTTACTTGTGTTTTAATAAAAGAAGGGTAAACTAGAATTCAAGAAAATATATGTAATTAGGTGAAATAACATGTTGTAAATGCGACTAAAACGATATTTATTTGTGTTTTAATAAAAGAAGGGTAAACTAGAATTCAAGAAAATATATGTAATTAGGTGAAATAACATGTTGTAAATGCGACTAAAACAATGGCGCAATGAGGTTGGTAATGATTCGTGATATATGCAACAATCACAATCACAATTACTTTAGATGAGGTTGGCCAATCGAAAAAAAACAAATCCGTAGCTACAACATTGGAGTAAACATAAAATGTTACTTTATCTTCATATATGACATGATGGAATGACGGGTGCTTTTAAGCTCATTTTGCATAACCTTTTGTTCAACCAATCCACTATATTGAACTACATAACAAAACAATTCAAATTGAATGATTTAACTTAAAGAAAAGGTATATGCAATTATTTGATGAATTTCATTACAGTTTTCTTTTGAAAAATTATGACAATTATTTGGAGATATACATTTTTTTGAACATCAACTAGGTTTATCACCCTAGCCGCGTTACGGCGAACTTCTTTTGTTATTTAGTATGTGTTTACATGTGTTTTGAAATCATTACAAGCGCGTTGCACGCGGAACCACTAACAAGAATAAAAAGAAAATGTAAAATAAAGTAAAAAATAATAGAAAGAAAATCAAACAAAAAAGTTGTATGTTAATGATGTTGTTCGTATGAAACCCGTTGGCAGAGATGAGCAAATAATACTGGGTATCGGTACCGAATTTCCCAAACCAAAGAATCCTAAGTACCAATTTGGTACCGACTTTTGGCGTTCCTAGTACCGGTTCGCTACCGATATTTACCTTCTTATGCCGGTACCGTAATTGGTATTTCCGGTATCGGTTGCCACCGAGCTCATCCCTACCCCTGAAACTAAAAAAAGAAATCATTAAAAGTTGAAGAAAATCAAAAAGAAAAAGTTGTACGATACCGTTGTTTGTACGGCACCCGTGATCATGGATGAGCAAATGGTACCGTGTAGCAGTACCGAATTTCCCGAACTAAAAGATTTTCAAAATCAATCCGGTACCGATTTTTGGCTTTTTCTGTATCAGGCTAGTGCCGATTTTTACCTTCATGTACCGATAATGAACCGGACGATACGTGTATTTTCAATACTAGTATTGGTTGACACCAAGCTTATCCAACTCAAAAAGTAAAGAAAATCATAATAACTATTATGATTTTATAATATAATAAACTAACTGTTCATTTCAATTGTAAAATTAATATATAGTAATAATGTACCGATAATGAACCGGACTATATTTGTATTTTCAATACTAGTATTGGTTGACACAAAGCTTATCCAACTCAGAAAGTAAAAAAAATAATAATAACTATTATGATTTGTTATAATATAATAAAGTAACTGTCTATTTCAATTGTAAAATTAATATATAGTAATAATGTACCGATAATGAACCGGACTGTATTTGTATTTTCAATACTAGTATTGGTTGACACCAAGCTTATCCAACTCAGAAAGTAAAGAAAATAATAATAACTATTGTGATTTGTTATAATATAATAAAGTAACTGTTCATTTCAATTGTAAAATTAATATATAGTAATAATAATAATTTCGAGACATATACAAAACAACCTTTTCATTTCTGTTATTAAAACAATAATATATAAAAAAATTAAACTTAGAGAAATTTAAATACCACTTTTGTAACATGTCATATCACATAAACTTTTAGTTGATAATTACTTTTTACAAGCTAAATAATTTACTCTTAGAACATCCTGATCCTGTGTGAGACGTAGAGAAGGGGTGTGAAGGCGTCGAGAGAGGGGGAGGCTTGGGGTTTTCAATGGTCGTGGGGAGGAGTGGTGAGTGAGGCAGAGGTTGTTTATTGGTTTGTTGTTTTTCTAGCCGTCGAACTATATTTAAAGAAAATTCAAAACATTTTTCACATATCTCTTGTCTTCTATCCCACTCCAAACTTTATAAAATTTCTTCTACTTTTATAAAGAAAATGCATCCACACAATCCGTCCTTTGATCCAAACAACCCATATGGCCGACCCGAAACCTCAAATTCTAGTCCACCTCAAAACCGTAATCCACAAATTCCGGGTAATTCAGCCGACCTAGGGGCGTACGCACATATTTTAACCGGCATGTTTTATTCACGATTCCTCTTGACAAACAACCGATCTTATATTCCCGTCTCAGTTTCCACTACCAAACATCCTCACCAACAACCCGTTTCTATATTCCCAACGGACTCTACACCTGACTTTGTGCCAAAAACCTAATCGCAAGATATTAGTGAACCATCCACTCGAAAGGTAAAAAAGAAAAGCAAGTAAAAGAAAACCAAGGATGAGAAGGCCCTAAAGCGGTGACCGAGTTGTTGTAAAATGGACAATCGAGGAAGAAGTAGTTTTAACCAGAGCTTGGATACACGTATCCGAGGACGTGGTAATAGGTACTTTTTTTTAAAGAAAAAAATACATATTGTTGTTTTTTTTTGTTTTAGTGTTATATATATTATTCTAATATGTCGTTTTTATAAATAGCTCCTAATCAACACGAAAACCAATTTTGGATCAAATAAGTACTCTTTATCACGAAACGTTGAAATGAGAGTTTTACTGGAAGAATCATAGTCTCTCATCAAAGTGGCGTGAAATAAATACAAATGTCACGACCTTTAATGGTTACTACCACAATATCAAGAATAACCCAAAAACCGGTGAAACTGAAGCCGAATTCGTGATGAGAGTGTTTAGTGCTTATCACGAAAAAAAGAAACACTCGTTCAAATTTATTCATTGTTACGAAGTGACGAGGTACCTTAGCAAATGGGCGAACGTACCGCTTGCGACCGAATCGTCAAAAAGGACGAAAACAAGCTCCTCTACTCATTTGGATGCTCGTAACGAGATTTATCTAAACTTAAGCAATGATAATATCGAGATTGAAGCGAGCCGTCCACCCGACAGAGATAAATAAAAAGGAGACCATCAAAATCATCTACTTCATGTGTGTTAAGATCATTATGTTTTTTTTATTTGGTATTTTTTTTTATTATTACTGTGTCTTTTTCGCGACTCATTATGTCTTTTTTCACCAGCATGTTATGTTTCTCGACATTGTGAAATATTTTATGATCAATTGTATCTTTGTACTCTTCCTAAACTTAGGAGACTTTGTAATATAATTTTACGCACCAAGTGATTATCAATATAGAACATACTAAAGTGATATGTTTCCTTATTATCAACTATGTAATCTAACTAGTAGGAATACCCGCGCTACGCTGCGGGGTTTCGGTTGATATCTATTTTGATTCAGTATACCAATCGAAAGAAATATGCTCAAAAGAATATCGACACATGTTTTACATGGACCGAAAACTGTATAAATAAATTTAAATTGGACAGTGGGACAAATCGATTTTAAATTAATTGTAAATGGAAACGTAAATGTTATCTTAAGTATAGCTTTAATGCAAAGAAACCTAAAACTAAAACACTAAACATAAAGAAAACTAAAAAACAAAAATAATAAAGTCCAAAAAAAATCAAGAAAGAAACAAAAAAGTTAATAGGATATAGACATTATCCACATAACTTGCTAATTGTAATTTGCGTTAAATCGTAGACCAACTGAAAACATACATACAAATAAGCATGAAAACGAATTATATTTGACACATATTTCCGAAGAAAATTTACGTCGAATCATAAACTAACTTAAATTTATACCGACGCATGCATAAAAATAAGCAAGTAAGAAAATAGTTACGGCGTGTTGTGGCTTGTCGAAACGTAAAGTGACTCGAATTTATAGCGTTTAATGAAAACATATTATATTTTACTCGACGTGTTTTCAAACAAAATTTACGTCGAAACATAGACCATTTGAACACGTACATAAAAATAAGCATGAAAATAATATTTTAACCGACTCATTTATAGAAAAAAATTACATCAAAACGTAAACCAACAGAAAATGTACATAATAATAAGCATAAGGAATATATTATATTTGACCCAACTTATTAACGGGAAAAGTTTACGTCTAAACGTAAATCAATTTAAATTTATAGAAACACGTATATAAAAATAAACACGAAAAGCTTGATTACAAAATTTTTAGAAAGTTAAGAGGTTAAAATTGTTAATACCGAAAGTTAAAGAGATAAAAGTTTAAAAAAAATAATAAAGACAAAAAAAAAAGTCAAAAAAAAAGAGGCTACTGTACAGGCCCTTTCAAATTGTTAGGATATAGAATAATATATCGTTGATAAAGGGTTGATCGTACAAATCATTAAAAGTAAAAGGAAAAGAAATTGTTTATAGTAACAAAAATATACTCTTAACTAATTTGAAAAACATAACTATTAATATTAACTAGGATTGCGACCCGCCGCAATGTGGCGGGGATTCTTTAGTTATAACTAAGTCAATCTAGGACCCGCACGTTATGTTAAACCTGTCAAACGGCGAAAAAATAGACGATGTAAAAACGTTCACCCACACACGCACGTTGCGTCGTGTTAACTCACAAAATTTAGAACGAAACGTAAAAACGTTAAACCAAATACGCACGTTGCAATGTGTTAAGTCACAAAATTTATAACAGGCATAAAGCGAAAAATTTGCGGAAAATGAAAACTATAAAGGACCAAAATTGAAAGTAAAAAAAGTTATGAGGATGGATTGCAAAAGATAAAAAGTTTTGTGTTAAAAGTAATTTATGAAATGGGTGAAAAGTAAAAAAAATCAATTTTTTTTGGAAAACCCCAAAGCCAACGTTACAACAACCATATGCATAACCATTTTTTCTTTGAAAACCCCCAAAGCACACCCAGCGTTGCGGCGGGGCGTAAAGCGGTGTCAAATAGTACTAATATCACACAACCGTCATCGACCACCAACACTGACTCGACCTAGGATATGCGTGTTGCGACGAACCTGTCAAACATGGAAAAATAGAGGTAAAAACGTTGAACCACACATGCACATTGCGTCGTATTAACTCGAAAAATTTAGAACTATACGTAAAACGAAAATTTGCAAAAGATAAAAAGTATAAGTGACAAAAGTTGTGAAGTTAAATTGTAAATAATGGAAAGTTTTGGGTTAAAGTTAAAAAGGGTTAAAATTGTAAAAGGTAAAAACATTTGGGTTAAAGGTAAAAATAAACTTTTTTTTTAAAACACACAAAACACAATGTACAAGTGATGATGCATAAAGAAGTTGCAAAGTTATATATGGAATAATATTATTTCATATATAAATAAGCAAACTTTTTGTGCATAACCACTTATAACATGTGCTTTCAGAGTTTTTCAAAAAAAAAAAACTTGATTTTTTAATTTTAACCCAAAGGTCTTTATCTTTTGCAATTTTAACCCTACATAATTTGTTTTTTTTTTTTACTTTAACCCAAACTTTTCATTACTTTTAATCCAAATGTTTTTACCTTTTGCAATTTTAACCCTACATAATTTGTTTTTTTTTTTTAACTTTAACCCAAAACTTTTTATTATTTGAAATTTAACTTCACAACTTTTGTCACATATACTTTTCATCTTTGCCAAATTTTCGGTTTACGTATAGTTCTAAATTTTTCGAGTTAATACGACGCAACGTACAAGTGTGGTTCAACTTTTTTATGTTTTGTTTCAAATTTTGCAAGTTAATACGACACAACGTACATGTGTGGTTCAACGTTTTTACCTCTATTTTTTCATGTTTGACATGTTCGTCGCAACACGCAGACCCTAGGTCGAGTCAGTGTTGGTGGTCGATAACGGTTGTGTGACATTAGTACTATTTGAAACCGTTTTACGCCCCGCCGCAACGCGGCGTGTGCTTTGGGGGTTTTCCAAAGAAAAAATCGTTATGAATATGGTTGTCGTAACCTTGGATTTGGGGGTTTCCAAAAAAAATTGATTTTTTTTTACTTTTCACCCAAAAGTATTTCATAAATTCTTTTTAACCCAAAACTTTTTATCTTTTGCAATTTATCCTTACAACTTTTTTTACTTTCAACTTTGGTCCTTTACAGTTTTCATTTTCCGTAAATTTTTCGCTTTATGCTTGGTTCTAAATGCTGTGACTTAACACATCACAACGTGTGTCTTTAGTTTAACTTTTTTATGTTTTGTTCTAAATTTTGCGAGTTAACATGACGCAACGTGCGTGTGTGGGTGAACGTTTTTACATCGTCTATTTTTCCCCGTTTGACAGGTTTAACATAACGTGCAGGTCCTAGATCGACTTAGTCATAACTAAAGAATCCCCGCCGCATTGCGGCGGGTCTCAATTCTATTTAATATTAATTACCTATATATTAAAATTTGACAATGAATGGTAACATCATCAAGGGGATTAACAAATGGTATCGAGTACTGGTATCAGTACCAAATTTACCAAACCGGGTATATTTTCGGTACCGAATCGGTACCGACTTTTGACATTTTCGGTATCGGTTTGGCACCTGTATTCACTGGTTTTTGCCCTCAAATACTGGTACCGTACCAGTACTGAACGGTACCGAACCGTACCATGCCAGGTATATTCGGCACCGGTACCCACTTTTAGGGATTTTTGGTAACGGTATTTTTTCGTACCGGTTGGTACCGAGCTCATCAAATCCTGTAACAACGTAGCATCGCAAGTAATTGCACCGTTTAGATTACTTTTCATACACAACCCAATGAATAGTAACATCATCAAGGGGATGAGCAAATGGTATCGGGTACTGGTACTTGTATCAAATTTACCAAACCGGATATATTTTCAGTACCGAATAGTACCGACTTTTGACATTTTCGGTATCGGTTCGGCACCGGTATTCACCGGTTTTTACCCTCAAATACCATACAGTACGGTACCGAGCATTTTCGGTGCCGGTACCTAATTTCGATGATTTTCCGGATTGGTACTTTTGGTGCCGTTACCTCTACTGAGCTCATCCATATTTTAACGTGTTAGTACCATAATAACTAAACTGAAAACAACCGAATTTCCAACGTGTAGGACGTGGGGGTCCTCTTATTATATATTAGATTATTTAAAATCACTTTTTTAGGACGAAGTGACTATCGTTACCACGTCATTTTTATTTGTGTTTTGATATTCGGTATCTGCTTGTCGTTGCCGACACGCGTTTCGCAGACATTAGATCTCCGTTGTAAAACCTGATAGGACCTTTTAATGATATCAAACGTGACTTGTGAAAGTGCGGAAACCAATCACAAGTTGATTCAAGAACAATAGTATGAATGAAACAATAATATTCAAACACAAACCAAAATATCTTGCATTCAAAGATGAACAATGACTGATACAAGACTTCTTCTTTGTTTCGGCTGGCCTCTCTAGTCGCATCCACTGATCAACCCTAACTCCAAGGTTAAGGTTTGCTTAAATACAAAATGATATGGGTAAACACCCTAGGCCCAACCGAAACTACCTAGACTAACCCAAAACATACATGTCGACCCAAAATAACTAGTTAAACATTTACAAGACCAACCCTGAAATATTGTATTACTCTATGCATAAACCTTAAGGTTCCAACAATCTCCCCCTAGGTTTATGCATGGAGATTCTTGAGACTTCAACTTTCACGATCACCACCCAACCGATCCTTGAGCCCACCAAAACCTTTTGTGCGAATATGAATGGCTGAAACAACAGCAGCAGTCCATCCTTTTGCAATCTCTTCATACTTTTCAGTAGCTCTAATTTGATTTCGAGCTAACACCTCCAGGTCTTCAAGAGCAAGATTCAGCACATCAACTTGATCAACCAATCGAAAATTCACATCATCATCACAAACAATCACTGCCTGTCCTAGACGCTCATCATAAGCCCAGAAATGTAAGGACTTCAAAGCACCTTTTGGAATCTTTTTCACCAACGGAATCATCTTTTCTTTGTCAGTTACAGTCCAGTGCACAATCTTCATACGCTTGTTTGTGTATGGATCTCTAATGCCTTTAACTGGTTTAACAAAGGATTCTGCCGTGCGCATCGAAGGAAAGTTATGAAGAACTTCCCTCTTCAATCTCTCGAAAAATACATATCCAGGACCTCCAGGCTTATCATCTACATAAGGTGCTTTAGACAAATTTGTCAAATCAACCTTAATGAAAGACTGAAACTGGTTCTTTTTAATTCTTTCAGCCTTTTCTTTGTCTGCCACTGGATCAGTAACTCTTTTAAAGTATTGTTCCATAGCAGCACTTCTCTCAGCATCATCCTTATCAAAGGCTTTTCTTCTGTTTTCAATGTCAGTCGGATCAGAAAACTCTTTTCCAAACTTCTTCTCCAACTTTCCACGTAAATCATAAACCATATTGAACAACAAACTAACATCTCCTTGAAGCTGTTCAATCTGTTGATCTTTCTTCACTATAGTATCTTCAAGTTGGATAATCTTGGCATCTTTGTGAATTGAATCTTGCTCAAGGACAACCAGTCGTTTCTTCATCTCCCTCATGCTAATAAACTCATCATCATCACTTGAGTCATCATCAAATGGCATCCTCAACAGTTCTTCAGGTCTCTTACCACTTGAACTGCTAGGCACGTCATGAACAACTCTAGAAGGACCTGCAGATTCAGAAATACCAAGTGGCATAGTCTCAATAACAGAATCAGTATCAACAGTTGTAACTTGAACATCAGCAGTGGTGGTATCCAAATCAGATATGTGGTTTGGGTTTTAATAAGGCTCCTCCTCCTTATAATGACAATTATACTTATTTACCTATGACTGAGGAGGAGATGATAAATGAAAGTCAAATGACTTATGGTCCCAAAAAAAATAAGTCATCATTTAATGGCAAACCAGTTGAGAAACAGAAGTCTGCTCCAATAAATTTTGTTTCTAAAGGCTCAATTGATCCTAACACTTCGTCTTCATGTGCAGATAAAGTATCTGAAGTAAAATGTGGAGATGTTCTTGGGAGTGAACCAGTTGTTCATACTAATATTTCTGAAAATTATTTTGAACAAACTGAAACTGGCCTGGATTTTTGTACCACTCGACAGGACCAACTTTTCTCTTTATCCACCATCTTTGGCGATCATGATCAAATCCCCAGCTAACCACACCAGAACGATTTCCAACTTTATCATAGAGAGTTTCACCAACATCCATTAAATGGTGAGTTGCATGAGCATCATCATCATCTGGATTTAGATTCTTGTTCTTCAGAATTACAAACTCCCTTTTCTTTTTAATTCTTTCAGCCTTTTCTTTGTCTGCCACTGGATCAGTAACTCTTTTAAAGTATTGTTCCATAGCAGCACTTCTCTCAGCATCATCCTTATCGAAGGCTTTTCTTCTATTTTCAATGTCAGTCGGATCAGAAAACTCTTGTCCAAACTTCTTCTCCAACTTTACACGTAAATCATAAACCATATTGAACAACAAACTAACATCTCCTTGAAGCTGTTCAATCTGTTGATCTTTCTTCACTATAGTATCTTCAAGTTGGATAATCTTGGCATCTTTGTGAATTGAATCTTGCTCAAGCACAACCAGTCATTTCTTCGTCTCCCTCATGCTAATAAACTCATCATCATCACTTGAGTCATCATCAAATTGCATCCTCAACAGTTCTTCAGGTCTCTTACCACTTGAACTGCTAGGCACGTCATGAACAACTGTAGAAGGACCTGCAGATTCAGAAATACCAAGTGGCATAGTCTCAATAACAGAATCAGTATCAACAGTTGTAACTTGAACATCAGCAGTGGTGGTATCCAAATCATTTCTTTGAGTGTCAGCATCAAACTCAAAGATATCTCCAGTAGTGGTGGTGGTATTAGTGACACTTTTCTCAAAATCGAAGTCATACAAACCATCATCATCTTCAGCAATATTCATGGATTGATCTTTGTTTTGCTCAACATACATTCCGAGTCGAGGATCCCTCCTTTTCTGCTTCAATGGCAGGGAATCAAGATCCTTTGGGTTCTCACTAGGCTCTTCACTTGATACTGAAAGATCAGAAGGAGGATTTCCCATCTTATCAGTTACAGACTTTAACAGCAAAGCCAAATTTTCAGCAGAAATCACAGGTGGAACAGCAGAAACAGCAATATCAGCTTCAGCTTCAGGAGGAAGCTCTTCATCATCTCCTGAATCACACATAATCTCTATGCCTTCATCGTCAGAGTTGATTGTTAAAATCTCTGTCTCAGGCTCATCTTCAATATCCCTTTGAATGTCATGTTCTTCAGCAACTATAGCATTTGCAGGTGCATTGATTGGCGCATCATTCACTGGAACAGGTTGCACTATTACTGGATTAGCAGCTACATCTTCAGTCTCTGCAAATTGACCAAATTTCTCTAACGGAATTAAACCTTCAAATTTCTTTTCAGTACCCTTCTTTGGAGTGAGAGCACCAAAACAAGATGGACCCATGGGCTTCAACTCCAATGTGTTTCCAGATCTCTCCAACTCTGGATAGCAAGCATTAAAAATCATTTGCAAGAACCTTGGATACATAAGAAACTTGTCCTTTCTGACTCCAAACACATTTCTCTTCATCGCTTCCAAAATATACTTTGAATAATTGAAAGGCTCGTTCGTTATCACACAAACAAGAGCAGCAGACTGTGTGATATTTAATTGATTTGTACCTCCTCTATTTTCTGTCATACACAACATAAACATGTGCACCAAAATACGCCAATGCCAATAAGGATGCACAAACTTCTTGACCAAAGGCGGATACTTTCCTTCATAACTCAATCGAGGTAAAATTGCCTCCACCGTTCCAGCTCCAGCTGGAAGCTCAATGGAGTCTGTTTCTTGGTCATTGAAATGTAATACTTCTCGAATCATCTGCTCTGTCATAGTGACAACCTTCTTTTGAATGTCAGCAAAAATAACTCCCTTTCCTTCAATAACTTCTATCCTTGCACTTTTCCAAAACTCTTGAATAAGACTTTCATAGACTACTGGATTTTCTCGTAATGCGTGAACAATGCGGCAACTGTTGAGGCCTTTCATCAATGAAGTATACATCTTCTTGTGTTTCTCCGGAGGTGGTGCTAAGTATCCTGCTTGATTATGTGTCGAAATGAATTTCAAATCCATAATCTGTATAAAACAAAAATGCATTAGAAACATCGACAGTTATATATTTGTATGAAACTTTCAAATCACCAAATCAACAATCAAAACAAGTCAACAGCACCATGACTCAGATGATAAAATCTTGACTCAATACTGTTAATTTTGACTCGAGACCATGAGTCGAGATCATGAGTCGAGACCATGAGTTCTCGAGTTGAGACTATGAGTCGAGACTATGAGTTCTCGAGTCGAGACTATGAGTTCTCGAGTCGAGACCATGAGTCGAGACTATGAGTTCTCGAGTCGAAACCATGAGATTGCGACTCGTAACCACCGGTCTCGAGTCCTTATGTGTTATCTGAGTCGAGACCACACAAACAACTTCATCTTCCCAGCTTTTTGGATCAAAACCCCAAAAACAATTTAAATTTCCTTGAAGACCAAAATATGTTCAAGACTAGGGTTTATATTTGTCTTCAAATCTTCAAAAATTCATCATCAGATCTTCAAATCACCTGCAGAACTTCAACAAAACTCAACAAAAATAATCAAATACCTTCAAATATTTGTGAGTCGAGACCGGAAAAACAAGTTTGATGAGTCTAGACCGGAAAACGCGTCGGAAACGGTAAAGACTTGCCGGAATTTTGAGAGAGAATATCAGTTGGTCTCGAGTGAGAAATGAGGTCTCGACTCGAGACCTGTCTTATATATCTCATCCCCAAATGTGAACTGGGCCATTTACTTTGGGCCGAGACCAATTGTTGGGCTGAGACCATAATGTTGGGCTGAGACAGATTTTTAAGGATTTCTTTAATTAATTCATTTATGAAAAACATCCTTTAATATCAGATATATTTTCAATAACCCACTTAACCTTCTGAGCACATTCCATGAAAGAAAAAACCTAAAACAAAAATACATAATAAAAACTATTATTTACAAAAATAAAATAGGAAATTAACGAAATTGCTCAGGGATCAAATCACGAGGTTTCAGGCTTGACTTCACTTATCAACACTGATCTACTACCGAATGATCTAAACGATTGCCAGTATATTTGTCCATCTAAACTCATCTCCCTAGACCTTTTCCATATAACTGCCAGTAACAAATTTTATCATGTTTTGATTTCTTAACAATGAACACCCAAACAAATACTAATCAATTCCCGGAATTATAAACAGCACACTCTATCATGCAAGTAGCTTCCCTACCACATATTTCACAAGTCCAATCCAAATCTCTGAAATCTTAACTGGGAATAGATTGAGAAGAGAACATAATAGATCTTAAGCAGAGATGGTATAATATACAGATCAAATGAGTTTTTCTCAGTTTGATATAGGTTTCTTGGGTTTCTTTTGGGCACTTGAGGGCCTCTTTCGGGTGTATAATTGATCTACAGAGCGACAACGTACAGCTAGGTCAGCATGTATCTGGATGCAGCAGAAGCTGACGTTGCCAAGCACCTCCAGGTCAGCATATATCTGGATGCAGCAGAGGAGATACACGACTTTTTCAGAGTCAGACCAAAATTGTGTGTATCGGGACAACATACAGACATTCAAATAGTCATGAGCTAATTCCAAGTGATTTTCTTTTCTGAGGTCATGTACTATTTTAGTTCTGAACCGAAACAGTCAATGTTCCAGTCTTAAGGATAGAGCCTACCAACACATCATACTAGAGTCAAACTATTTCGATACTGGTCTTACATGAGTCAGCCCTTGACCATAATGTGAAAATTCATTTCATTTCCCAGTCATGCAACACCTCTTTTTGTATTTTTCAATTTTTTTATGTTTTTGTATTTTTCATAATTTTCTCCCCCTAAATTTGAGCATAAATAAAAACTACCTAAGAATAGAAAACTTTATGAACAAATTTACCTACGAATAAAACAAAGACATGCTCAGTCAGTAAAGCGGATCATTTTCAGAAAATCCACAAGCACTTGAAATTTCGAACTGCTGACAGGTTTTGTGAACAAATCGGCAGCATTTGCATCTGTGTCGATTTGCTCCAGTTTGATAAGACCTCTATCAAAACAGTCTCGTATAAAATGAACTTTAATATCAATGTGCTTGGTTTTTGAGTGGAAACAGGATTTTTCACAATTTGTATGGCAGCATCATTATCACAGTATATGGTAATCTTAAGATAAGTCAAACCGTAGTCCTGTAATTGATGTTGCATCCACACCACTTGAGAGCAAGACGCCGAAGCTGCAACATATTCTGCTTCAGCTGTGGAAATAGCTACCGTTTGTTGCTTCTTGCATTGCCAAGAAATGAGCCTGTCACCCAAAAATTGACATCCAGCAGAGGTGGATTTCCTGTCCTTGTCAGTGCCTCCAAAATTACTGTCAGAAAACGCAAACAGGTCAAAATTCGAATCCCTCGGATACCACAGACCAAACCTGGGTCGGCCTTTAAGGTACCGAAAGATTCGTTTAACAGCAGTAAGATGAGAAGTTTTAGGATTAGCCTGATATCGTGCGCAATTGCAGACAGCAAACATGATGTCAGGACGACTAGCAGTCAGATACATCAATGATCCAATCATAGACCTATAAAGTCGTTGATCAACAGGGGATCCTTCAGCATCTTCAGTTAACAACGGTCTTTCTGCCATTGGAGTTTCTGCCGGTTTAGCGTTAGTGAACTTGAATTTCTTCAACACATCGTCCACATATTTCCCTTGATGAATTAGAATGCCCCGTGAATCTTGTTTAACTTGTAAACCCAAAAACAATGTCATTTCACTGAGTGCACTCATTTCGAACTTCTTTTGCATAACTCTCTCAAACTCTTTGCAAAGCTCCTCACCTGTAGACCCGAAGATAATATCATCGACATAAATTTGAACCAAGATTTGATCCTTGCCCACTCTTTTGATAAACAGAGTCTGATCTATTGTGCCTCGTGTGTATCCATGAGACAGAAGATGTTCTGTCAGAGTTGCATACCAAGCCCTAGGTGCTTGATGCAACCCATATAATGCCTTGTCAAGCTTGTAGGCATATTCTGGATGGTCTGGATGAATAAAACCCGGCGGTTGCTCAACAAAAATTTCTTCCTTCACTTCTCCGTACAAAAATGCCGTTTTGACATCCATCTGGTAAACAGTGAATCCCATGAAGGTTGCGTATGCTAAGAAAATCCGGATTGTTTCAAGTCGAGCAACAGGGGCATAGACTTCATCATAATCCAGTCCCTCTATTTGTCTGAATCCTTGGACAACTAATCGTGCTTTATTTCGAACAATAATTCCTTCAGAATCTTGCTTGTTTCTGAAAACCCAGCGAGTTCCAAGCTTGCGTTTTCCTTTTAGTAACTCCACAAGTTTCCATACTCCTAGCTTCTCGAACTGGTTTAGCTCTTCGTGCATAGGGTCAACCCAGCCTGGTTCCTGCAACGCTACATCAATGGTTTTAGGTTCAATTTGAGAAATGTAGCTAGAATATAAACACAAATTAATGGTTCCTGATTGGCTTCTGGTCTGAACTCCTGCATTCACAGGGCCTATCACATTCTCAATAGGATGATTTCTTTGAACACTTGTTGGAATGGCAAATTCAGGTATCGTCTCGTCTAGAGATGTGTGTATGTTGCTTGACTCCCCCTCATTAGGTGCTAGCGGACTGTGACTCACAAGAGTGGTAATAGTACACTCTTCAGGAATAGGATCAGCAAACAGTTCTGATCCAGCTGTATTAGGTGAAATTCCACTAGATTGTACACCTTCAAGAGATTGATGAGACATTTGTTGAGGCAAAGGATGTTGTGTAAACACCATTCCCGGTGGGTCAATGGTGTGATGTCTGAAGCCTCCTTCGGTCTGTTCTTCTTCTTCTTCAGTATCTTCAAAAGACAACGGTTGCTTTGGAGTAGATATGTCTGCATCTGACGAAACACTTGACAAAATGTTAAATGATTTAAACAAATTCGCATAATCATATAACCAATCTGGTCCAACTCTAGCATCCGTAGCATTTTCTTCGAGCCATTCAATGTTGCACGACTCGACGACCTTTTTAGTTACTTTGTTGTATACTCTATAGGCAGAGCCTTTTGCATATCCAACAAAGAAACATTCGTCCCCTTTGACTTCAAACTTTCCATTAGAGTCCACAAGTAATAATACACATGGACATCCAAAGATACGAAAGTGTGAAACCGAAGGTTTACGTCCTTCCAGAATCTCATAAGGAGTTTTCATATGACGTTTATTTACTAAAGCATGATTCTGGATGTAACAAGCCGTGCTAACTGCTTCAGCCCAAAAGAAACTAGGAAGCTTCGAGTCAGCCAGCATAGTTCGTGCAGCCTCGATAAGAGTACGATTTCTTCTTTCAGCTACTGCATTCTGTTGAGGAGTTCGTGGTGCACTATACTGATGATCAATTCCATTTTAAGTGCAGAATGTGTCCAAAGTTACATTCTTGAATTCTGTCCCATTGTCAGATCGAATAACCTTCACTTTGGTGATCGCTTGATTTTCTGCCAGAGTGATGAATTGTTTCACTAAGACTGCAGTTTCATTCTTGTGGCTGAGAAAATACACCCAGGTGTAACGAGAATAATCATCAACGATTACAAGACAATAAGCTTTCTTGCCAATACTCAACACATTCACTGGACCAAAAAGATCCATGTGAAGTAACTCGAGCACAGCTTTCGTTGAGGGTGCAGGTTTAGACTTATGAGGTTTTCGATGAGCTTTTCCTTTCGCACAAGCAACACATTTTTCAACCAACATGAAATCTTTTATTGGAAGATCACGGACTAGTTGACCTTTAGCCAGTCGGTTCAGATTCTTCATGTTCACATGCCCAAGGCGACGATGCCACAGTAGACCATCATGTTCTAAAATCTTCGAGAATAGGCAAGTAACTTCTTCACAAGGTTTCTTGTTCATATCAATCACATAGGCGTTTCCTCGTCTCTCTGCTGACATTAAGAACCAATCTTCTGGAATGACAATCCCAGGTTTAAGCATATAACATCCTTTCTTTGTAAAGTGAACTGAATTTCCTCGATCACAAATCTGAGAGATGCTCAACAGATTGTGTTTCAGTTCTGGAACATAGTTAACATTCTCGAAGCTTAAAACACCGTTTCTTACTGTTCCTTTCAATGTGATCCTTCCTGATTCTCCTCCCGCAAATGAGACATATCCACCATTAAGTTCTTTTACATTTATTAACTGGGACAAGTCTCCTGTCATGTGCCTGGAACAGCCACTATCCATGTACCAAAGTCGCACGGTAGTCCTCCACAGCTGTTCCTGCACGATTAGCGGGATTAGTTAGATCTAGGAACCCAGCCCATGGTGGATCTGGGTTTTCCTTGTGCATCAATATATGTCACTCTTTGCCAAATGAGATTATCTTTGATAAGATATTTTGAAGAATTTTGCATGAGAGATCTTTGGCGAAATGTATTAGATTGTGCAGCACCAGTTTTTGGTTTCCAAAATGTGTTTGACCAATTTGAATTATAATTACCAAAACCATTTTGTTGATTTCTTTGAAAACTGTTCTTTTGATTTTGATTTCGACGTTTTGCTGCATTCCAATCTTGATCAGAAAGTTTAGTTTTGTGATAGTTGTTCTTCATTGTCTTAGACCTTTCAGTCGTTATTGACTCTGAACAATGATATCGGTTAGACTTAACCTTCTGATTTTGTACAAACTTCTTCTTGGACTGGGCACTTGGGAGTTGAACACAGTTTCTGGCAATGTGTCCAGCAATTCCACAATTAAAACATGTTTGCCCTTTCATTGTGTGAGTATTATGAAAATTTTTATACTTTAATGAAGAATCTTTGTTTGATTTTGAATGATTGGACGTTTTAATTTTCCTACTATATTTTGCTTGTGGCTGTACTGAGCATTTTGATGTCTGCTGATTAGAAGTTACACATTCATGTGATGTTGATGAACAATTTGACACCCTTTCTTTACCGAGATCATCATTTGAAGTTGATGTTTTAATTTCAAAAACATTTTCTGATGACTCTTTGTTTAACTCAAACCCTTTTTCTTCTTTACCAAAATCAATTTCAGTATTTGAACATGCAGAAGTCTCATCAATATGTGTTTCATCAACACATTTATCACGTGAAACTAATTCAGGTTCAATTTCCACTACAGTTTCCAATGGGATCCCACTAGATTCAACATTAGGGATGCCCACTGAGACAGATTCAGAAGAAGAATCACAATACTCTTGATTTTCTTGTGAAGAAGTTTCAGTGGTTTCACTGAATGTGTCCTGAGGGACCTCACCTGTAACACTGTCATCAACCAAAGGGTTAGAAACATCACATTCACAATCATTAACTAATGATGATGCTCATGCAACTCACCATTTATTGTTTTTGGGACCATAAGTCATTTGACTTTCATTTATCATCTCCTCCTCAATCATAGGTAAATAAGTATAATTGTCATTATAAGGAGGAGGAGCCTTATTAAAATCCAAACCACACCCTTTCTTTTCTTTGTATGCGAGCTGTTGATCACACAAATTTTTGACTAATTTACTGGAAGAATCAAATTTCTTTATGTTTAGCTCATTTATTTGATATCTATCTCTGATATCTTCCAGTTCCTTAGTCAAAATACATACTTTCTCCTGAGCTTCTAGAAAATGGGATGTTTTTACACTTACATCATCTTTGAGTTTGATGATGTCTTTTCGCTGAGCTTCAATCTTTTCTTTATAAAGTTTTTCGTTTTTCGATAATGTGAAATTTTTATTTTTTATATCTTGATAATCTTGAATTAGCTTAGCATTGTGTATTCTGTAAGCTTCAACCCTTTCCCTACACTCAGGAGTACAGAAAACAGAAAGTACCTCTTATTTGGTGAGACCTTTAACTGGAGCTGAAAGAATCTGAGTCATAAGAGCGAGGTTTTCAGCTGAAGTCTCCTCCTCAGGTGCTGGAGCCTCATCCTCAAAAGCGGAGACTTGATCATTAGAGGTCATGAAAGCAATGTTGTTTGTATTAGCTTGATTTTCTGGAGCTGAGATGTTCAGTCGCTCAATTTCCGAATTCCAATCAAAGTTGATATCAGGCTGGACCACCAAGGCTTGAGCTAATCCCAGTGGTTGAGGACTTCTAGTAGCAGCATCATCCGTTATACTTGATGTGGTCACAAGAGCTCTCTCTCGATTAGGTGTTGCGGGCTGGGTAGGAGTCTGTTCTCTATTAATCGGAGGCTTTGTGCAGTTTCGAGCATAGTGTCCTTCCTCATGACAGTTGTAACAGCGTAGTTTAAAAGGCACTGTAGACGCTCCTGTAAATGAAGCACCCCATTTGTTTTTACCATTTCTTTTCATAAACCTTGTTGCCCTGAATGCAGCCATAGCCATCTGCCAAGTGATGTCCATTTCTTCAACATCATCAGGATGAATCTGATGTAAGTCATCGCCACACCATTTAGGAGGGTCAATTTTTCCTGCAACAAATGCATTCAAATAGTTTATAACAGAGGCTGCAATATCCAGATTTTCTTTAGACTGTTGTGTAAAGAAAGCAATCATCTCATTTTTCACAGTGGTAGCAGGAGCAGCAGTGGATGCATTCACAGCAGAAGCAAAAGCAGCAGTAGAACGTGATGGAGCAGCTTGTGTAGGAGACCCAGAGTAATAGACATTTGCTGAAGTAGGAGCACCCTTAGCAGATGCCGCGTTGCTAAACATTTGAAATCCTCCTTGAGACAAGAGAGCTGCGTTGTTATTGTTTGACGAAGTAGGAGCAACAGAGAATCCTGCAGCTAGCATGCTGTTCTTATAGTTGGTTTCTCTTTGTTTATCATCTAGTTCACAGGCTTTGATATGAGAGATCATCTCTGACAAACTGCACCTAGCAAGATCTTTTGTTTTCTTGATCATAGCAACATGATGATCCTAGCTTTTTGGCAACGCATTCAGAAGTTGTCTATTTATCGAAGCATTTGATGTATGAATTTCTTCCATCTGCATTTGAGTGACCAGTTTGACAAACCTCTGAAGTTGGTTATCAACAGTTTCTCCATAGATATGGTTGAAATTGTTGAAATTTTGTCTCAGCAAATTTCTTCGACTCTCCTTCATGTCCTCATTTCCTTCATAAACATCGATCAGAGATTCCACAGTTCTTGGGCAGATTTGCAGGTACGAAAACCAATAGCAATGTCTGGACCCAATCCCATGGTCAAATAGGACAATGCTCTTTCATCTTCTTCAATTATATTGAAATCATCTTCAGTATATTGACTTTTTGGTTTCTTCACTTTTATACCAGGTTCTGTGGAACTATCCATCATGATCTCCCTTGGACCTCTCAAAATACTTCTCCAGATTTTAGAATCGTTGACCTTCACATGTTGTTCAAAACGCCACTTCCACTCAGGAAAGTTATTAGCATCGGTCAACCTTGGAATGCGTGTAGTGGTTCCAACCTTTGAATCCAGTTCTTGTTGTTTGTTAAGGGCAGCCAAGTCAACATTATTTGCAGACATGATTAATTAATCAATTAATTATTTTAAGTCCAAAGATTTTGTTCAAAGTTCAAAGTCCAAAGTCCAAATCACGTTGCAAATTGTCGTTACGAGTCGAGACCACGGTTGCGAGTCGAGACAATAATGAAGATGACTCGAGACCACAGATGGTTGCGAGTCGAGACCAAAAGCAGACAACTCGAGACTGAAGATAGTTGCGAGTCGAGACTAGAAGTAGACAACTCGAGACTGAAGATGGTTGCGAGTCGAGACTAGAAGTAGACAAGTCGAGACCAAGGCTGGTTGCGAGTCGAGACAGCAAGTTCACAAGTCGAGATCAGCTGATTTCGAGTCGAGACCCTGCAAAACAAACAATGTGATAACACCAGCAGAAATCCCTGATTATCAGCAGCTTCCAAAATTCAAAGATTTTGAAATATTTGAATTTTAATCCTCAACAAACTTCTGAGAAATCAGCAAACAACTCACTGAAATCACACAAACCAAAATCAGTAAATTCTTTCAATAATTTCTAAGAACAGTTTGAAGATTGAATGATCCGAAGACAGAACATGCAACCAAAACTGTTGTCACTGCAAAACAAACACTATCAAAACTGGATCAGTAATATAAGATATCCTTGAATCTGAATGATATCAAAACCGAACCAAGAATTGGTTTCTTGGCTCTGATACCAATTGTAAAACCTGATAGGACCTTTTAATGATATCAAACGTGACTTGTGAAAGTGCGGAAACCAATCACAAGTTGATTCAAGAACAATAGTATGAATGAAACAATAATATTCAAACACAAACCAAAATATCTTGCATTCAAAGATGAACAATGATTGATACAAGACTTCTTCTTTGTTTCGGCTGGCCTCTCTAGTCGCATCCACTGATCAACCCTAACTCCAAGGTTAAGGTTTGCTTAAATACAAAATGATATGGGTAAACACCTTAGGCCCAACCGAAACTAACTAGACTAACCCAAAACATACATGCCGACCCAAAATAACTAGTTAAACATTTACAAGACCAACCCTGAACTATTGTATTACTCTATGCATAAACCTTAAGGTTCCAACACCCGTCGCAAAGCGCGTGCGGAAAATCAACTAGTTAATATTAATAGTTAAACTAAATGAATAGTGCCAACACCTGCCACCTATTCATTCAGCCATAGATGAAGGGATGGATGGTTATGTGGTGTGATTTGATGTTTGTGTCACGTTACTTCTTACTCATGTGTTAAAAGGGCTTGCTTCCCCAAATTGCCAAGATGCTAACCTCCTGATTGTTGAAATCAATCACCGATAGAGAGAGAGGGGGGGGGGATCTCGTAGACAGAGAGAGATCAGAGAAAATATACGACGGAGAGACAGAGTAGTCTCCGGCGACAGAGACAGTGGTTAGACCATCGAAATTGATGAGAACCCAGTGCCGAGTTCTACGACAGTGAGAAACCAGGAATTTCTAGGGTTCCGACGAGGTCTGGTGAGAACCAGGTATGCATGTATCCTTTTTAGTCAGATCGGGTCATGGTTGTGGTTTACAACGATGGCGGTGGTAAGGAGGTGCCTGGTGGCACATGGTGGGTTGTAGCCTATTGGATGAATGATTAGGGTGGTACAAAAGAGGGGTACGTGTACAACCATTTATGTTTGTATCTTATTTCTCTGTCACCTAACCTAAACCACAATCCAGATCCCCAACTCGTTATCTTAAAATAACTACTTTTTGTGTACTAAGGTTTTAATTTAACAACAGAATCCATATCTATATCTAGTGTGTGTGTGTATGTATGTATATATATGTATATATATTAGTGAGGTTTACTGAGGAACACTAAAAAGGTAGGAAAGTGAAGTACAGTGCATTTAACATGTTAAATATATCATAAAATTCAATTTAAAATGCTAAAAATTATTTTTTTTCAAAAACAATTTCAAAGTTTTTTGCAAATAAAAATGTGTCGATGTCACACCCACGGCTTGAACAAACAGAACTTTATACCCATTCATTTTGTAGGCAGCGTCAATCATCGGTACATGTGGGAATGCACGCCACCAATTGTACGAGTAACAATGAACAAAGAAAACCTCATCGGCCGCAATTGTGGAGGGATTTTGCCGGGTGAAGTAAACGAACTTGTTTTCATACAACATCTCTCCAGTATATGCGTTAGAGTTCAACCTCCATACATTCTGTGTATAATATTTTTTATCGCACTATGTAGGTCTCGTAGAACACACGCGCTCTATCTGTTTTGTTGTCTTAAGGTTAAATGTATGTTTGATGTCTCTATATTTTGAAAATAAAGCTTCTCCACCAAAGATTCTTCGTCCGGGCTCAGCATCCTGGCAAACGCGTGACCCTCAAGATGTTCAGCAGGTTTATGTATATGTTCATTTTTCTTCCCCACTAAACTCCAAGCACCACTCTTTGCATCTAGTTTCCCTATCAGTTTAAAAGGACAACCAACCTTTTTGCTACCAGAACGTTGAACTGTGGCTTTACTATTGTGTTCGCCACGACATGTGCATCGCAATCATATCTTCATTGTCTTTGTTGACGAACCTTCACATATTGGTATCGTTTGTGGGTCACAATGACTTAACCCCTCGCAAGTCCCCTTTTGTAAACACAATCCTTCAACTCTTTAAGAGACCTGAATTCCTGAAACAATGGTGCTTTAGAATTATATATATTGATTGAATAAAATATTACATAACAAACAAACCTTCTTTCTCTAAAATATATATTTATAGCCCTAGTTTCCTTCTCTAAAATGTGAGAATGAAACCCTAACAATAGATAAAGTCACCTAATACATGCTACTAAAATCTATTTATAGCCCCTAATACAATTATACAAAATCAACTCTCTCTCTCTCTCTCTCTCTCTCTCTATATATATATATATATAGGGTCAGGATTTAGAAAAAAACGCTCAAAAGTGTGAGAACGGTGAAAACGCTTATGGGTGGTCCGATCAAAAAAATCTATGGACTAGATGACGCGGTGGCGTTTTCGTAAATAACATCACTTTTATTACTTTGGCTCGCTTCATTAAGGGTAAAAAAGTCTTTTGACTTCGCCACACAAAACGCCATCTCATGAAAATAAAACGCCAAACATATAGCACACACCATTCTAAATAAAACGCCATTAGAAATAAAACGTCAAACTTAATTATAATAAAATCGCGCCTAAAAAAACCGCCAAAAAAATCCTATATATACAACATCTCAGACCTTCAATTAAAAACACACAAAAAACCCCCAAACGCCATATTTAATATATACCATTCGTCTTAGAAATTCCAAAAAACCCAAACATCAAATATCTTCTAAACCAAAACGTTTATTTGAAATTCAGTTTGGTTGTCTGTAAGGTTTCACTCAATGTAATGGACAAAAATCCTTAAGTGAGGATATTGTCCATTTCATTGAGTAAAATCTTTTTGACTTTATCATCAACTTCCTTCCAATTTATAACGCCAAAACATACAACAACATCATTGAGGTTTGTTGTCAATAAAGTTTAGCTGTATGGGGTGGACAACATTGTCAGTTATCTTTCTTAACCGAGGATTAACAATGTTGTCCATCTCATACAGCAAAACATTATTGATTTTAGCATGATCAAAATTTGAGGTTTAAGATGCTTTTATTTAGTGGCGTTCTTTTTATCGCTAAAACGCCAAAATTAAAAAATCAAGCATCGTTTCATTTGAAATTCAAGATTGTTGGCTGAAGGGTGTAAACTCAATAACATTTTGCTGCATGAGATAGACAAATCTTCAAGAAAAAGATGATGATGTCAGACTTTGTGCTTCCAAACGGCGACAAAAAAAAAACTACTTGAAAAACAAAAAAAAACAAAATGGATCATACGAAAGTCGAACCAGCCAGTTAACATGATTCAAAAAACAAGAAAGAGACAAATGCTTGTTAAAACGCTATCATGCCGTAAAACGCCACAAAACCTCCTAAACTATAATAAAATTACTTTGGAAAAGTATTATAAAAAAGCCAAAACTTAAAAAAAATAAAAACCAAACTTAAAAATGTAACTAGAAACAGTAACTACAAAACAGTAAAAATGAAGAGACAAAAAATTTATTATATTAGAATCTAAAACGCCAAACTTGAAAGACGGGACGTGTTACAGACATCAGATGATAAAAGCTTATCAAAAACAATAATTACAAACAGTAACTGAAACGGCACCGCCTAACCTACGCCGCCAAAAGAAATCCTATAAAATAATAACTCTCAACAACTTACATTTAATCAAACCAAAAAAACAAACGCCAAATACTACTAAATACCACTCACTGTAAAACGCCAAAAAGTAAAAAAATCAAAGATGGCTAATATGCTTTCTTGGATATTCAGTATTGTTCTTCGTGAAGTTTCACTGAATGGATTGTTAGCTGAGCGGAGTAACTTAGTAAGATTTTGCTGCATGAGATGGATAAATCTTCAAGAAAAAGATACTGATGACAATCAAATGTCATTTTGTGTTCTTTGTTCTTGAATAAGACTTGGATGAGGAGAAGAGTTCAATGACACTGAAGAGTGGGATGATTATAAAGATCAAGATCAAGATGAAAAAAAAAAGCGAAAAACTCACCCACACGTCATATATCTATGTCCCCAAACATCCAGAAAAAACCACTTCAATAGACGAGCATGCAAAATAATCAAACCGATGGTTTGTTAAGTTTTACATAAAACGCCATATATTTGGTGACAGTTCTTGTACTATTAAAGAAGAGAGGGACTGATGACAGTGAAGATTGTGAAGAGAGATACAATTAGGATTTTTAATTTATTTTCTTCGCTTCTATTTTTTTCATTCTGGTTGTAATATAATTGCATAATTGTAAAACGCCAAGATACCACAAACGCCAAAATGTATATAAAAATATTAGAACAATTGACAATCTTGTTTAAAACGCATTGAAAAAACGTCATTCAGATAGATTTCCCTGACCCCCTGGGTTCCAATGGCATACGATTTGAATAAACGTCATAAACACCAAAATGTTAATACAATGAAACCATTAAACACCATTAATTATTGAATTTGGTTAACGCCAAAAATCTTAAACCCCAAAAAATAAAACAATATTGTGAAAAGCAGAACTGGAAAAGCAGAAGATAAAAAGGACAAAAAAGCCCCTCCGCCCTTCTATATGCCGCTTGACACGTGTTGGGCCAGGATGCGTTCTCACCGTTCTCACACTTTTGAGCGTTTTCTCCTGATCCCGTTTCTCTCTCTCTCTCTCTCTCTCTATATATATATATATATCCTCGGTTTCCTCTCTAGATTGTGACAATGAAACCATAACCCCTAGATAAAATTATCTAATACATGCTACTAAAATCTATTTTATAGCCTTTGATACAATTATGCAAAATCAACTTTCTCTCTAAAAAAATATATATTTATAGCCCTAGTTTTCTCTCTAAAATGTAACCTAATACATGTTCTTAGCCAATCAACTACTCAATCTTAATTGATGTATTGCCACAAAAATGTAATAACATTATATGTATCGAATAACATGTAAGTAATAACATTATATATATCGAATAACACGTAAGTAACAAGAATTCCATACCTTATCGGTTTCAAAAGAAACATTCGGGTTAGGTTCTTCATGGTCGTCAACACATTTCTCGAAGTCGTTAGCACCTTCCCCGAAGTGGTTATCATATTCCTCGAAGTCCTTCGCACCTTCTTCATACTCGTTTTTGTGTTGTTCTTCCACATGCGGATGGCAAGTCCTGTATTTGTACTGCTGATACCTTCCTCACCTCGTTCAACGCCGGGTCCGAAAATGCTTTCGAAGACGTATGACTAGTTCGAATCTTCCCTAAAAGCATAACTAATATCCCAAGACGACATTGTATCAATACGAATGGTTTGAGCGGATTGTTTGGTTTGCGAAGTTTCGGTTGAATTAAATGCTCCCAATATGCTTGGCTTTGTAACATTATTCTTGACATATACAACGTGTATAGGGCCATGTCTGTCGTATAGGGTATAAAGTATCAGCAACCAGAATCCAATATGACGCATATAGCCCTATACGCATCGTATATGGGCACTTTTAAGTCTTTTCCAGTTTGAACTTTCTACAAAGTCAGTAATATACCTTAAAAACCTCGTACTTTGTACATATACGACACATATAGGTCTTTACGCGTCGTATAGGTAAGGTTTACTTTTTCTCATGCGTTCAATGCATTGAAACCCTATACAATATGTATAGCCCTATAAGTGTCGTATAGGAGAGGGGGAGATGGTGTCCACCTAAATTTGGAGATGTCCAAATATCATCAACCTAAAAATATTAAAAAGATAACTTAATAACGGTACTTATCTTAACGGACGTGAATACAAAAACATCGTATTTTGTATAAGTATTAAATTATCTTTTAATATTTTATTTAAATACGCAAATTAATGCATGTCCATTTTCATAGACTTCATGTCACCGTGTAATTATCCTATTATGGACGTACAATATTGACATTTTTAAAGTGATTAATACTGTGTTTGGCATGTTTACTTTTTACATGAAACTAGTGTTTTTCAATGACGCGTGTTGCGCGAAAGGCATTGCTGTTTTTGACTGACATCATTCTTCAAACGATTCGAGATAAACGATGCGTAACCAACCATATCCGACATCGTGGAGTGTATTAAAAAGGGAGCAATTGGACGATTGGATGCTGGGCTTGGTGTTTCTTGGAATGCCCACGGATTGTTCGGGTCAAAACCACGATTATGAGGATTCATTTTTCGTATTGTGGTTGGATGAGAATTTTTTTTTTTTTTTTAAATAAGATAGAGATGATTATAGAAGAGGTGGGTAGTTGTGGTAAAAAATGAATAGAAGTGTGAGTATTTATAGTGAATAAATTTTTTTTAAACACATAGCCGTTGGCCAACGGCTAGCCCAAACGGCTACTTGTCTTGGCCAATGAGATCCTGCCATGTCATCTTGATAGCCCCGTCCAGCGCCCGGGCTGAAACCCCCACCCAAGGGGCCACGCCGAAACCCAAGCCCACCCGGGGTGGTGACTTGGGCGTTTGTACCCAACCCACGCCACAACCCCGCCCCATACCCCATATTCTAATATACCCTAAATTCGCTATTCATTTAGTTTGATTTTTATCATATATGAATAGTATTGAACTGTTTTAAGGAAAATCAATCAAATCTTTTACCAATCTTTACTTTTTAAAATGCAGGCCATTGAGATAAATCCACTCTTTAAGTCTAAATTAACCACGTAAGCTATAACCAATAAATTCTACCAAGTGTCGGGAGCAAAATGTTATTTATCCGTCGCAAGTGCGTAGCAAGTTGCTACGTAGTTCTGACGCAATACCTAGAGCTAGTATTTGTGTCGCTATTGTGTCGCAAATTTGACTAAAAATATGGAGCTTTTTCCATAGGAAATGCGTTGTAAGTGTGTCAGAATTTGCGACACATTTTTTGAGTTGAAAATTTACATAGTAAAATGACCACTTTTTTAGTAGTTATATAGATGAAAACATGAACTTTTATTTTATAATGTATGTAAAAACTTCAATCCCAACACTTTTAAATAGGAAAACGTGTGTATTTTACCTAAGGAAAACATGAGTTTTCTTACTCTAGTTTCCATGCCAACCCTCTAACCAAAAGTTTTGGTCCCGTCACATGAATTACACACTCGGTTCAAAAATTTCGAAAACGTATATACCAATATCAATCAAACAAATATTATAGGCGGGGAGCAAAATGGAAAAACAGACAATTTTGATGGAGTTAGAGGCGGGGAGCAAAATGGAAAAACCATAGCAAACTATTGGAGGAAAATGTCTATTTTTAAAGTTTTGGGGCAAAACCGTTAAAGTGACCAAATCACAGGGAGCAAAACGGAAGTTTACTCTTAAAAAAAATCAATCCCAACACTTTTAAATAGGAAAACGCGTTTATTTTACCTAAGGAAAACATGAGTTTTCTTACTATAGTTCCCATGCCAACTCGGTTAAAAAATATACCAATATCAATGAAACAAATACTATACAGTCATATAGACAAATGAGAATAAAAACTTTATCAAAAGATAAAAAAGAAAAGTCTATAACTTTAAAAAGCACAAAATGTTATTATTATAAATTTCTATATTCAACGTGGTGATTTCCAAAAAAAGGAAACGTGTAAGTGAATTCATTCGTGGAGGAAGATAAGTTGAATGGTATCCACACATGCCATGCTAGAAATGGCTACACACCATTGATGTCGTTTCTTTATACAATGCACAAACAAACAAAGTTGATAAGAATGAAATACATACAAATGGGGCATGATGATGATGAAAGTAGATGAAGTGCACTTGGTGGTAAGCTTTTAAAAAAACAGTGTGTGTAGACAGGGACGCGGAAACAAGAAGATGAGGGACCATGATTGACGATGATGTGCGGTCATGAAGCATCTGGTTCTGGATCACATACTCCCAATGGTTGGATAGGGCCACCTTTTCAATTCCTTTGGCTCAAATTACCTATATTATATATTATATTATATTATATATTATTATTATTTTATTATTATTATTATTTATTTATTTAAATTAAAATCTCATGACAATGAACAGTAATATAATAACAATATATTATTACAATTTTAAGACAATGAACAGTAATTACCTATTACCTATGTATTAAAATCATGAAAAGTAATATAATATTAACTATATATTAAAATCTCATGACAATGAACAGTAATATAATAATAATAATATAATATTACAATTTTAAGACAATGAACAGTAATTACCTATTATTACTTATATATATTAAAATCTCATGACAATGAACAGTAATATAATAATAATAATATAATATTACATTTTAAGACAATGAACTGTAACATTATCAAGGGATTAACAAATGGTATCGAGTACTGGTACCAGTACCAAATTTACCAAACCAGGTATATTTTCAGTACCGAATCGGTACCGACTTTTGACATTTTCGGTATCGATTTGGCACCGGTATTCACCAGTTTTTACCCTCAAATACCAGTACCGTACTAGTACCGACCGATACCGAACCGTACCGTGCCAGGTATATTCGGTACCGTTACCCACTTTTAGGGATTTTTAGTAACGGTATTTTCTGTACCGGTTGGACCGAGCTCATCAAATCCTGTAACAACGTAGCAACGCAAGTAATTGCACCGTTTATATTACTTTTCATACACAACCCAATGAATAGTAACATCATCAAGGGGGTGAGCAAATGGTATCGGGTACCGGTACTGGTATCAAATTTACCAAACCGGGTATATTTCCAGTACCGAAGGGTACCGACTTTTGACATTTTCGGTATCGGTTCGGCTTCGGCACCGGTATTCACCGGTTTTTACCCTCAAATACAATACCGTTTGGTACCGAGCATTTTCGGTGCCGGTACCTAATTTCAATGATTTTCCGGATTGGTACTTTTGGTGTCTTTACTTGTACCGAGCTCATCCATATTTTAATGTGTTACTACCGTAATAACTAAACTGAAAACAACCGAATTTCCAACGAGTAGGATGTGTGGGTCCTATTATTATATATTAAATTATTTAAAATCGTTTTTTAGAACGAAGTGACTATCATTACCACGCCATTTTTATTTGTGTTTTGATATTCGGTATCTGCTTGCCGTTGCCGACACGTGCTTTGCAGACATTAGGTCCCCGCCGCAACGCACGGGCAGAAAATCAACTAGTTTTATTAAAAATATATTATTGGATTTCTTTTTATATTGCGCATGATAATATATGTAGATAAGTTATTGATAGTTAGGAAATGGTTGCTCAATATCTTTGTTATTGATCAAGACTCAAGAGGATCAAGATTTGTAAATTTCGTAAAACTGTATGTTTTGTTTATGATTTTATGTGAACACTAACATGGGCGTAACTAGGGGCAGGTCAAGAGGGTCTGCTGATCCCGAACCACGGGTATTTGATGTGTATATATAAAGAGTAAATTGTCATTTTAGTCCCTGGGGTTTGGTTCAAATTGCCATTTTAGTTCAAATAGCTTTTTTTTCTTTGGATCCCTGACTTTTCCATTTTCTTGCCATTTTGATCACATTGTCAAACTCAGTCTAAAATCTGGTTATAACCAGGGGCCTTTTTGGCATAACTGTTGTGTAGTGATAACCAGGGGTAGTTTACAACATAATTTATAAACCTCATAATAATTTAATGCTAAAAATACCCCTGATTATAACCTGGTTTTTAGACTAAGTTAGGTAATTTTATCAAAATGACAAGAAAAATGAAAAGTCAGGGACCCAGAGGAGAAAAAAAAAACTATTTAGACTAAAATGGTAATTTAGATAAAAACTCAGAAACTAAAATGGCAATTTACTCATATATAAAATTTGAGGTTTTTCAAGATAAAGCATGTTTAGGACCATCTAGGTGTAGCTGGTAAATTGCATGTACTACATCATTAATAGTATCATCAAAGTTTCTTAACATTCATCTTAATCTTGTACAAAAGTATGTTTATTCAAATATGGGTATTGTTGAAACTTGCTTAAAGAACACTTTTAATCAATTCTTAAGCCAATGGTTATGTGAGATAAAAACTCCAAGTTTTTGTTGGTAACATTTTAATCCATGAATTTATGAAATACAAAACTGTCAAATAAAATAGTTTATATGTTATAAACAACAATATTGAAGGCATGTTAATTAACACTAAGAGACTCACTCTCATTGAGCATTCCGCTTAACCACATAGTCTCTCTATCTTTACCAAGCTTTTTTTTTATCTATCATCATAATCACGTGGAGGTGACCCACTACTTTTAATACTGTGGATCATACCAAGAAATTCAGTCTTCAATATATTTCATGTTACCCACTACTCTACTATAAAACATATTCTAGTGAGAGAGTCGGCTACACCTTTTTGAAGGCCAAAAACTTACTTTAAATTCATAAAAAAAAAAAAAAAAAAAAAAAAATTCTTACTTAAGATCCTAATACATAATAAGAATATAAAAACACACTCAGGGTCCTAACATATAAGAATATAAAAACACGATTTTTGTATAAGATTTTGAAAATCGAGACCTCCTTAATTATGATGGCCCAAATTTCAGCTTATTTTTATTACATTCAAGCCATCCATGTGACTCTCACACCAAATAAAAATGTATGTAATTTGATCCTTAGGAAAATGGCTAGACAATAGGAAAACGTATGTTATACACCTAACATATGACTCTTCGGAAATTTCTATCCAATAATATGGTAATACGTGTTCGATAACTCTCAAATATTCCAGATATGTTGGACGTGAGGTAGGAACATTAATAAATTTGGAAGATATAAAAGTTGAGGGGTTAAAAGTGATAAAATGCCAAAATTCTGCTCTCTAGATGTTCCTTATGGACCACAAGGCATATGCCTTACGGTCCGTAAGGCATTCAAATTATGTGGGCGCCAGAAGGTCCTTACGGACCGTAAGCGACCACCCTTATGGTCCGTAAGGGTGTCGCTGGCTGAACACCTGCAGCTGATAGCTGCAGGTTGCAACATGGACACTCAGCTCCGAACCTTGCCACTTCTCCTCCTCCTTGTGACACCTGGGATGCCACTAATCTCTTCCTTAACACATCTGATCACACTTGGCATCAAATGGGAGCTCCAAAGTTGCTATAAATAGGTGATCAAAGTGTTCATTCCAACTTGAACATTCACTTTTCACTCTCTAAATCTTTCGGAGCATGCAACTTCTAATCTATAGAGGTCTCCTCTCTGAAGTTATAAACTTCCCTTGAACGCTTGTAAGTGTTATAATCCGGTCTCTTTTCATTCCTAGGCTAGTTATTAGCCGAAAGTTAAGCAAATTGACTTTTGATTTGACTTTCCGTTCTGACCATTTCGAGCAAGTCAAAGTTCGAATCGAACTTTGCAACGTGATCGTAATAATAAAGGTGTTAATCCCCTATGATTGCACCCTCTGAAGATCACGTTAAGTAGGCGAAATGACGAGCCAAATTTTTATAAAATAAAAGTCAAAACACGGATTTTTGTAAATTACGCTAAATGAATTTCTAAGTATCGAAACCTTAAATTTTTCATCATAACAGTTTATATAATATATTAGAACATTTTTAATCATGTCTAGCTCGTCATTTCCTGATTAAAGCTCATTTCGTAATCGAAAGTCAAAAACTTTGACTTCTACTTTGACTTTCGATTCTGACCCATTTGGTCAAGTTTAGAGCGTGCATAAAGGTTGTTATATGATCATATTATTGTAGGGAATAGCCTCTGAGGTTATACCTTCTGATCATATCATTTATAGGGCTTATTGATAAGTCCACATATTATGCCTTAAAAATGCCCAAAATGCCTTTATGGCACAGAAATGGGTTTAAACCAAATGAATATGTAATCCGACTTTAAAACTGATATTATATCATAATGAAATATATTGTTTCAGAAAGGACTTGTCTTGAACCTATTCGACCACCCGATACCGCATATGCGCGTACGACTAGTTTTAATAGCATAAAATATATAAACTAGCCGAATCGAGTCAAAACCTTTCCAAATAAGTTCTAATCAGAATGCTTGGTTATTTGACCCATATTATAAAAGTCTTAGCACCTAGAAGGTTATAAACCACATTCTATCTGGTCGACGCTTAATCTAGCGAACCGTACATATCTATTAAGTTAACCGGTCAAAGAATGACTTTTAATGACCCGTTAACATTCTAACGGATCATATTTCCATTCATTCCAGACTAGAAGCCTTCAGTAAATTGCTCCTAAGTTTAGGTTGTTTTTGAAATACGGTTGTGCTAAACATCTTTGATTTGTAAAGGCTAGCACAGGTAAATACTCTTAGCCTATTTAATTTTATAAAGGCTTGGGATACGGCACTAGCCGCTTGGTCGAGTATTGGATAAAGGGCGAATGACGTATAGAAATTCAAATAACCTGTTTTAATCCGTTTTGCTTGATAACTTAAACATTGTGGGTTAATACGATCATGTCCTGAATATCCCGACTCATTTAACTGTAAATGGCCACGACCTAAGCGCGGGGTATAGGCATACACCTGAAAGACGCTAATGTTATATTTATATGATATTGAAAATGTGGTGTGTCGATTAATCATGTACCGACGTTTAGTTTCCGGTCCCCAACTGTTTGATAAGCATGTAAAATTGGTAACAAGAGATATAGTTTGTCCCAAGTTATTTAAAAATGATATATCAAATGGTATTATCGGGATTGAACCCTACAAAGGAACAGATGATAATGCCAAAACTGGTTCAGAACAGTGGATCCTTCATAAGCAGTATTTGTACATATCTTTCCCCTTGACAGTGGCTCTAACAACCGCTAGATTCCAAAGTACTGCCCATTACAACTGCTGCTAATCTAAAGACTGATGAAGTTAAAGTACTGAAGCTCAATCTACTGATGTGTCTCAAGTACTGTTGAAGACCAAAGCACTGCTCAAGCTACAATAGTGGAATGAAGAATCAGTGTTTTATTTATGCTTTGTTTATGTAGTCAGTAGTTTGTAATCAGTGGTTGTATAGGTCAGTGGTTGTAGTTTGTTAGACGGTTAGATGTCACTTTCATGGTGACGTCAGCCGAAGATGCTCAGTGGTTGAGTTGTACTATAGTCTATAAATAGAACAGTACTATGTACTGTTCTAGTAGCTCTCTTCTTCTAAGTCATTCAGTACCAACAATCAGTGAGCTCAGGCTGAGGGGGAGATTTGTGCATGCATGCATTAGTGTTGATTATTGTAATCAAATACAATCATTCGATTCTATGTTAAACATGTGTGCTTAAACTTTTCTTCCATTGATTGTGTTCTCAAAGTTTATTTCATTATTTCACTGCAATTAATCTCTGTTTCACTTTCATTTCAATTAAACTAAACACAATCTAAGAAACTCAGATCCTAACAATTGGTATCAGAGGAAGGATAGTCAAATTTGATCTAACAATCATTTTGACGTAAAAAGTTCAGCTCAATTTTGTTGATACTTTCGATTGTTCGTTTTTAGTTGAAAAACAGAGTAAGGTATAATCACGTACAAAAGTTGATTATTCAGTACCTATAAAACAACCAGAATGACGTCACAATCACAGGACATTCATAACACTAGCTCACTTTTCAAACCACCTATGTTGGTCAGATCTGAATACAACATCTGGCAGCGTAGGATGGGTCACATCTTAGCTCAACAAAATACAAGATGTTGGAAGTCGGTTGTCTTTGGACCACATGTTCCAATGGTAACGAGTGCTGAAGATCCAAAAACCTTTGTACCTAAGAAAATTGAAAACTATTCCGAACAGGATTTTCAAAAAATTGAACTAGATGCAAAGGCCTTTAGCATAGTTGCATCAGCACTCCCGAATGAAATTTATGATGGGTTGTTACATTGTAACAATGCCAAGAAATTGTGGGATGCACTTAAGGAACAGTTTGGTGGTATTGAAGAAAACAATAGGGAGGTTTTGAATCAACAGTATGAAACATTTTGTCACATCAAGGGTGAATCATTAACACAACAGTTTGAACGTTTTAGCTGTCTCATAAGTGAATTGAAACTTGTTAATACTGAATTTACTAATTCAACTCTAAACAACAGGTTTCTAAGGTCACTTCCTGAAAAAATGGGACACAATTGCTTTTGTAACCAGAAATTCAGTTGGGTTCAAAGAGTTAACACTGACTCAACTTCATGGTAGACACCTCACTTATGAGAGAGAGTTGAACCAGAAAAAGAAGTTACAAGAGTTAGGGAAGGTTGCTGATGACTACACATTTGGTAGCACATCACTTCTTGGTCAAGAGGATTCTGGTAGTAGTAAGGATCAGAGTTATGATCATTACATTGACATAACAGCTGTGGAGCTTTTAACAACTCTGATTCTTACTCAACTAACTATGCTTTCACAGCTAGTAGTGAAAACCAGATTTCTAACAATCTCTCTTTTGAACTCAATGATCTCCAGTATTTTGATCCAACTGATTTAGAGGAAATGGACATACTACACCAACTTGCACTGCTGAGTGTTAGAACCAGCAAGTTTTACAAAAGAATAGGGAGAAAATTTACAGGGTTACATGGGAACTTGAAAGTAGGGTTGGATAAATCAAAGATAAAATTATACAAGTGCAATAGCTTAGGTCATTTTGCTAGAGAGTGTAGGAGTCAAACTAATGGATCAATCATCACACATCCTAGCTCTAGACCACAAAATAACCAAACCACTGTGCAGTATTCCCAATATGCCCCTGCTGCTCATGTAAACACTGCTCACTATGCACACCCTGCAACCCCTATTCTAGTACACTATGTCCAAACCACTGTTCCTCAAATACAGTATGTCAAGGCCCCAGCTCCTCAGGTTCAGGTGCAACAAGTTGCACCTCAACAAGCTACCCAACCATCTGCTCAAACAGATCAGCAAAGCTTCTTTACCCAAGGCCTTGTTGATTGGAGTAGCTTGCCTGATGAATTAGGTGATGAAAATTTTGCACTATATGCTAAAAATGATGCTTCTAGTGATGATTTCTATTTTGTAGCATTAGAGTCTATACTAGAAGGGCTGGAAATTGAATAAGGGCAGTCAAATGAAGAAACCGTGGATACAATTGCTGAAGCAGTGGTTACTGCTGTTATTGGTGAACAACTGTTGGGAGAAAATTCAGAACCTCTGATAGAACCACTGTCTGACCCGTGGTCTGTTGAAGAAGAAGAGAAGAAGCAAGAAGAAAGTGAGGAGAAAAAGCCAGAAGAAAGTGAACACATCTGTGATTGTGCCATGATGGCTGCAACTAAGGTATCACCCCAGGTTCTTAAAAACCTATGTACAGACAAATGCATCATAGCATTTGCAAATGTCAAGGAGGTGAATGAAGACCTTAAAGATAAAATGTTGAAAGATGAGATACAATTTGAAAAAACTTTAAAAGAATTGAAAATCAAATTGTCTGAAAAAGAAAATGAGATTTGTAGCCTCAAACATGAGCATAGCATAACCAAGGACCAACTTCAAGACATGATAGAAAAATATCAGACCTGTAAAAAGGAGTTGGAATCCACCCAAATCACATGTGAAAAATGGATGGAACCCTGCAAAGGTTATGAAGTTATGCTTGAGAAATAGATCAAAAGCAATGTAAAATTTGGTGTAGGTTTCAGAAAAAATGACCAAGTTGAAAACAATGCTACAAATGAATCTGTTGAAATCATACCCACTAACAAGAACAGTCAAGAAATCAAAATAACTGATAAAAGTGGCAACAAAATCACTCTGGAAAGATCAGTGGGGTCCTCAACTTTTGAGGAGATTGAGAAATACCAATTCAAACCCACTTGGTCTGATGAGTGTGACCTCCTTGAAAATTTCAAACTAATGGACTTCACCACAGTGGATGGTGTAAAAGCACCAAAGGCCAAGGTAATTCCTCTTAAGGACATCCCAACGGTGGTTCAAAACTCTGTTGCAAATGAGTCTGAAAAGAAGAAAAAGAGAGAAAAGGTTAAAAACTTGTTTTGTGACTTTTGTGAAAAGAAAAATCATTTGACAAAAGATTGTTTTCATTTAAAAGCCTATGACATTAACAAAACAAGTATCATTGTGCCTTCAAAAAGTTGCACCATCTGTGGTAAAACAAACCATCTCACTCAGGAGTGTGTGTATCTTAAAACCTTTGATGTAAAAAAGAATGAGTACACTTCAAAAACACTCATGAGTCCATCAAGTTCACAAGTCAAGAAACAACCATCCTTTGTGCCTGTCCAAACAGCTGTTACAAAACAGCTGTTGCAAAACAACTGAACCAAAACTCTGTTAAAAGAGAGATTCAAGTGACAGATGCACCCCCTGCTAACCAATTCCAAAGAGGAAAAGGTCAACCTCAATACCAAAGGGTCCCACATGTTTATGAGGCTTACAAAAGGCCTTCTAAACCAAAAGTGAACAGGCATCCCTTTGGATATCAACAGCTGATAGGAAATGGCTCCTAACAGTGGTTAGAAAGAAATGCAACAAAAGCTGTCCAAACCCCTGATCTAACCACTGTCCATGTTCCTGACCTTGACTCTGACGCTGTTGTGACCCCTTCCAAAGCCTTATTGGCTTTGGAGACCCTCCTGAACTAACCATTTACTTGATGTGCAGGGAGCTTTTGCATGCTTAGATAGTCTTTGGTATGTAGATAGTGGAGGCTCCAGGCACATGACTGGATTTAGAGCCCTACTCAAAGAATTCAAAACTTATGGAGGGGGTGATATATCTTTTGGTAATAATAGTAAGGGAAGGGTGTTGGGGTCTGGTACAGTTCAGTCTGGAAAAGTCAAGTTTGAAAATGTCAATCTCATTGACAGTCTAAAATTCAACCTCCTTAGTGTCTCACAAATGAGTAACAAAGGTTATGGGTCATTCTTTACTAAGGAGTGTTGTAGGATTGTTGGATCAGAAATGGTCAAAAAGATTAAAGAAATAATAAAAACTGGAAAAACTAAACATGTTGCTCAAAGAAGTGGCAATGTTTATGTAGTTGATTTGTCAAAAGAGAGCCCTATGACTTATACATGTCTGTTCTCAGCTGCCTCTAACAAAGAGGCAGAACTACGGCACAAAAGATTGGGGCACACAAATCTCAAGACAATCACTTCTTTGTCAAAACAAGGCCTTGTAAGAAGTCTTCCACAAAAATTGTTCACCTGTCCTGAGCATTGTGTTTCCTGTTTAAAAGGAAAACAACATAAAATCTCATTTAAGTCCATTGAAGAGTCCAAAACAACCAAATGTTTGCAAATGCTACACATGGATCTGTTTGGCCCAGTAAAAGTCATGAGTCTTAAAAAGAAAAGATATTGTTTGGTAATTGTAGATGACTTTTCTAGGTTTACATGGTCTTATTTCTTACATTCTAAAGATGAGACTGCAGGCATTCTGCAAGACTTTTTCAAATAGGTTGAAAAGCAGTTTGACTTGCCAGTGAAAGTCTTTAGGAGTGATAATGGCACAGAATTCAGAAATAGGGAGTTGGATGAGTTTTGTGTGTCAAAAGGAATTGTAAGGCAGTACAGCATTCCAAGGACACCAGAACAAAATGGGGTTGTTGAAAGGAAGAACAGGACACTGATTGAAGCTGCCAGAACCATGCTTGCTGATTTAGGTTTGCCATTAACTTTCTGGGCAGAGGCTGTAAACACTGCCTGCTATGTCCAGAACAGAGTTTTGATCAACCCTAGGCATCAAAAGATTGCCTATGAAATTCTGTATAAAATCAAACCACTGATCTCATACTTTAAAGTATTTAGTTGTCCATGCTTCATTTTGAACTTAAAAGACTCAATTTCAAAATTTGCAGCCAAAATAGATTGTGGTTATTATTTGGGATACTCAACCACTGCTAAGGCCTACAAAGTGTTTAACACTAGGACTAAGTGTGTGGAAGAGACTTTGAATGTAAAGTTCAATGAACTTTCTTCAATGAAAATCCCTGCAAACCCTGCCGAGTTATTTGTTCTTGATAAATTTACTTTTGAAAATGTTTCTGTCAAGACTAACAGTGCAGGTCCATCTTAACCTCCTCCATCAGACAATGGATATTAAGTCATCATTCCACAACAGAAGTTCACATCCATTGCCAGAGCAGCAGATGTTCAAAACAGCTGTCAAAGCTCAACCACTACTACCTCAACAGTTGTTGATCAAAGTAGTCCTCAAATCCCTACTTCCACATCCTCAAACACTGTTGATAAAAATCTTCAAACAATGGATAAAAATCAACATGTTTCCACACTAATTCCTCCTATCCCTCCACCTCCATTTCAAGACATTGTTGGATCATCAAAGTCACTAACAGTGATTAGCTCAGATGATTCACTTCTGCAGCCCTCACCCTTAAATGCCATTGTTCCATACAAATGAGATTTAATCTTCTTAAAGTCTCATCCACCTGACCAAATCATTGGCAACATCAGTGAAGGGGTGCTCACCAGAAGTCAATCCCAAAACATCTGTCTTTTTGCTGGTTTTCTATCAGTTCATCAACATGTCAAGTACCAAGACGCACTGAAAGACAATAGTTGGGTGGAAGCCATGCAAGAAGAGCTCCAACAGTTTAAGAAACAACAAGTATGGGAACTTGTACCACTGCCAGAGGGTGTGAGTCCTATTGGCACAAAGTGGGTCTTCAAAAATAAAACTGAAGAAAGGGGCATTGTTGTCAAGAATAAAGCAAGGCTTCTGGTTGAAGGTTTCAGACAGGAAGAGGGCATTGACTATGATGAAACTTTTGCCCCAGTAGCAAGATTGGAAGCTATCAGATTATTCCTGGCTGTCACGGCCCCCAACCCGGTTTGACCCGTTTCAGGAGCCGCGGGACAGAAATCCCGTGGTATTTAATTAACAGCGGAAGTTTATTCAGGATCTTTTAAAAACTGAAATATTTCCCGATTATTTTATTTCAAAATTCGGAATAAAACCCGGTAATTTACAATCTTGAGATTTCACACAGAAATCATTTATTTTACAAAACATGTTTCTTTATTTTATACTGAGCCACTTCCTTAAGCTGATAGTGCTTCGCGGCACTTTTCCTGAATCACAACAGATCACCTGAAACATGTTTGAAAAAGGTTTTGTCAGCGGGAAATACTGAGTGAATCATTCTATTTGTTAAAACGACTCTTTTGTTATAATTTACAGTATTAAGAGCGATTACAATGTTTCTGATATCAAGCCAACTACCCACGGTATTTGTCACTCGACCGGATCTGTGACTATGGTCATATCCCCCATTGGCTGCCCCAATGGTGACGATTATCAAGTAATGTATACAAAACCCCACATACCGGCTGTAACTTGGTGATTACAAAGACTTAATCCCCGTAATTATAACTTTGAAATAAACATACTTTTGTAAATAGATTTGATAAAAAGGGAATGACTCACATTGCAGATTTAATTATGAACAGAGCTTAGCCTACTGATTAGCCTTGATAACCTAGTTTAAATAATCATGCACACAAACTAGGTTAGTAACTTAATACAGCATTTACGATAACTCACGAGATTAAAACCTTCACAACGAATGACAAAGTGCGATACTTAAACATCCATCGATTTAACGACGAATGACAAAGCATAAACCCTAATGTGGGCAGCACTTAAACATCCATTGGATAGTTTAATCGATCGGACATTGAATCGTAGCAGCGATCGAGTTATTACCCTGAATTGTGGCAGTACTTCGTGATCAGTGTGTGTTTTGGGACTGTTTATGCTATAACTCAACGTACAATTCGAATTTGAACGTCGAACGAACACTCAATTGCATGAAACAGACTGTTCTATTTATACTTAAAATTGGGTTCCCCCGCGTGTCGCGGAAGATGTCGCTGTTCCTGTCGCGACTCGCCTGAGGTGTCAAGGTAGAGTAGGGTAGGCTTGTCACTGGTATAGGCCTGCTGAGTCGACGTTTCGTGAATTTTCATTTTTGACAGCGTTTTCTGTAGATAACTATAACTAGGGTTGACCCCCCTTAGTTTTAGGGGCCCTAATCCTGATTCCAAATGTTCTGAAAATTTTAGGGTTTGTGCAGAATCACTTGGGTTTCTCAATTAGGGTTTCCTATTGGACAATTTAATTAAATAAATATAACTTTTGATGAGAGTTGTTACATTCTCCCCACCTTAATAAAAATCTCGTCCTCGAGATTTACTGGAATAAGTGAGGATACTTTCGCTTCATTTCTGATTCCAGCTCCCAAGTGTATTCAGCTCCTCTCTTTGAATCCCATCTGACTTTGACTAAAACTAGTCGTTTATGTTTGAGAAACTTGATCTTTCGATCCTCAATTTGAAGAGGTTTCTCAACAAATTTTAGCTTTTCGTTTACCTCTATATCTCGAAGAGGTACTACCAGTGATTCATCCGATAAGCATTTCTTGAGATTGGATACATGAAATACATCATGTACTCCAGCTAATTCTTCTGTTAGTTGTAAACGATAAGCAACTGGTCCTATACGTCGGATCACTGAAAATGGTCCTACGTACCTTGGACTTAGCTTTCCTTTCTTTCCGAATCTAACTACTCCTTTCCAAGGAGAAACTTTCAATAATACTCTGTCTCCAACTTGGAATTCTAATGGCTTGCATCTATTGTCTGCATAACTTTTCTGGCGATCTCGAGCCGTCTTCAGCCTTTCCTTGATTTGAGTAATCTTGTCGGTTGTCTCTTGCACTATTTCAGGACCTGACAATTGATTTTCTCCTATTTCTGCCCAACAAACTGGAGTTCTGCACTTTCTTCCGTACAGTGCTTCAAATGGAGCAGTTTCAATACTTGAATGATAGCTATTGTTATAGGAGAATTCAATTAATGGTAAGTGATCGTCCCAATTTCCACCAAAATCTATTACACATGCTCGAAGCATATCTTCTAGAGTTTGGATCGTCCTTTCACTTTGTCCGTCTGTTTGTGGATGATATGCAGTACTCAAATTTAGTCGAGTTCCCATAGCTTGCTGGAAACTTTTCCAGAAATGAGAAGTAAAACGACTATCCCTATCTGATACAATGGAGAGTGGAACTCCATGTAAGGATACGACTTCATCTACATACAATTTTGCCAACCTTACCATATTAAAGGTTTCTTTCATTGGTAGAAAGTGAGCTGATTTGGTTAATCGATCCACAATTACCCAAATCGCATCATTACCTTTTCTTGTTTTGGGTAACTTAGTAACAAAATCCATTGTTATAAGTTCCCATTTCCATACAGGCATTTCTAATTGTTGTAGTAGACCTGAGGGTTTCTGATGTTCTGCCTTAACTTGTGAACAAGTGAGACATTTAGAAACATATCGGGCTATATCCTTTTTCATTCCTATCCACCAGAAGTTCTTTCTTAAATCTTGGTACATCTTATTGTTTCCTGGGTGCATAGTATACCTAGATTTATGGGCTTCTTCTAGAATCTTAGGTCTTAAGTCTCCTTGCTTAGGTACCCAAATTCTACTTTTGTGGAATCTCCAAATTCCATCGGCTCCTTGTTCTAATTCCTTTATTCGTCCTTTCATTCCTTCAGCATCATCCTTGATTGCTGTAGCTTGAACATTCTTCAATTGTTCTATTAAATCTATTTGTAGATTTAATCTGAGAGCACGAACCCATCGTTGTTTCTCATAATACTTACGACTTAAGGCATCTGCAACTACATTTGCCTTTCCTTCATGATACTGAATATCACAGTCGTAGTCACTTAGGATTTCCATCCATCTTCTTTGCCTCATGTTTAACTCTTTTTGCCCGAATATATATCTTAGACTTTTATGATCCGTATAGACAGTAAACCTACTTCCATACAGATAATGTCTCCATATTTTAAGGGCAAAAATTACAGCTCCTAATTCTAAGTCATGAGTCGTATAGTTCTCTTCGTGCTTTTTCAACTGTCTTGAAGCATACGCAATTACCTTCTTGCGTTGCATAAGCACACATCCAAATCCTAATTTTGAAGCATCACAATATACCTCAAAATCTTCAGTTCCTTCTGGTAAGGCTAAGATTGGTGCATTTGTTAATTTCTGTTTCAAAATCCTAAAGGCTTCTTCTTGTTTAGGTCCCCATTCAAATTTAACGGCTTTACTGGTTAACTTAGTTAATGGTACGGCTATCTTGGAAAAATCTTTAATAAACCGTCGATAATATCCAGCTAAACCTATAAAACTTCTAATTTCCGTTGCTGTTTGTGGAACCTTCCAATTGGTAATTGCCTCTATCTTAGCAGGATCTATGTGAATACCTTCGTGATTCACCATGTGTCCTAGGAATTGCACTTCCTTTAACCAAAATTCACACTTCGAGAATTTGGCATAAAGTTTTTCTTTTCTTAACAAAGTTAAGAGTGCATGAAGGTGTTCACAATGCTCTGTCTGACTTTTGGAATAAATAAGTATATCGTCTATAAAAACAATTACAAATTTATCCAAATATGGTTTACAGATCCTATTCATCATGTCCATGAATGCTGCAGGTGCATTCGTTAACCCAAAGGGCATGACTGTAAACTCGTAATGACCATACCTAGTTCTGAAAGCAGTTTTAGGTATTTCTTCTTCTTGTACTTTTAATTGATGATATCCAGAGCGTAAGTCTATCTTAGAAAAATATCTAGCTCCTTGAAGTTGATCGAACAAATCATCAATCCTAGGTAATGGGTATCGATTCTTAATTGTAACCTTATTCAATTCTCTATAATCGATACACATTCTCATTGAACCATCCTTTTTCTTAACAAATAGCACTGGTGCTCCCCACGGGGATGAACTAGGTTGTATGAATCCTTTACTTAGTAATTCATCTAATTGCTTTTTCAGTTCTAACATTTCTGTGGGTGCTAACCGATAAGGTGCCTTGGCTATCGGTGTAGTTCCTGGAATTAGATGAATCCTAAATTCTACTTCCCTATCTGGGGGTAATCCCGGTAACTCTTCTGGAAATACATCCGGATATTCTGAGACTACAGGAATTTCCTTAAGTTCTTTACCCTTAGTACTAATGATTACTGAAATCATATATACTATTCCTTGTTTTCGTTCATAATTAGCAACTTTCATTACTGATATGAACTTCATGGGCTTACGTGGTTTATCTCCTGTAATCCTAATTACTTCTCCGGTGGGTGATTGAATTTCTATGGAATTTTGATCACAAAGGATTCGAGCATGGTTGGTTACTAACCAATCCATTCCTAATACAACATCAAATTCAGCTAAATTCATTGGCAATAGGTTTGCAGAGAATTTATGTCCTAAAAGTTCTATATTTCTTTCCTGCAAAACTTTATCTATTTTAACTAAATTTCCGTCTGCAGTTTCAACTGTAAAAATCTGCCTAATATTGGTTAAAGGTAAATTAAGAGCTTGACAGAATGAAGTATTTATAAAACTTTGGTTTGCACCAGAGTCAAATAATACTTTTGCGTATACGTTGTGAACTAAGAACGTACCCGCTATCACATCTGGGATGAGTTCTGCTTCTTGAGTGGTCAGCTGAAATGCCCTGGCATTCTTCTTAACAGTTCCGTCGGTCGCCTTGGTTTTGTTGTCTGCTGGTTTGCCCAATTTAGGACATTCTGTTTTAAAATGTCCATTTTCTCCACAGTTATAGCAAATTATTGTTTTCTTTCTGCAGTTTTCTTCACGGTGTCCTACAGTTTTGCAAAAATT
>JARYGA010027678.1:0-47192 GCA_030545235.1 Helianthus tuberosus | reverse complement strand
AGTATAAGTAGGATGGTTAAGTAAAATCATACATGTGAATTTTAGATGTATAAGCTTGTTTGTGATACATGAATGATGAATAAATTGATATAGGATGAACTAATTATGTAAAATTGAATGATTGTAAATGTTAGGTGAAGATGAACAAGTAGAGATATGCTTTGTATACTTGTACCTTATGCTTTAAATACGATGCCTACCAAGTGTTTGATAAAATGCTTAGGAGATGAATATATGTGTAAAATGGAAAATGATAGAATGAATTGGTTGAACTAAATGAATGAAAGAATTTATTGATGTAGGCGTGAAGAAAGAAGGTACAAACACTAGGAAAACGGAAGGCACGCAAGATCGAGGTATGTTATATTGCGCATACGAGATTTTACTTGGATATTTAATATTCGTGAGATACAAATCTTAGTTACAATTGTTTACGGTGATTAATAAGTAGTTAGCCTATCTTATTGTAGATTGCTATGTAAATGAAGGTTATAATAAGTTATGAAAATTGAGTGGTTCGAATTGATCGAGCCGAAGGAAAGAAAAGTCATGTAAAAAGTGAATATAATTGTTCGACCCGCTATGTATGGGTGGTTATGAATGTAAGTATGAATGTTGAATGGATGATGTTCAATTCGTTATACGGATTGAATGAATGTTGTACGTTGTAAGTAACTAATCCGGTGTTAACGGGTTATGAATGATATGTCTTATCTCATTTATGAGAGTATATGTTTTGACCCGTTTCAACGGGTAGATGGTTGCAAGAATGAAAGGAAAGTATGTAAAGTAATGAAGCCAAAATTTATTGATTAAAAGTGAAATAGTTAATGAGACTAATTTCTCAAATTTTGTTGTTTGATGTAGGTAAGTCCTCAACTTAGGCGGCTTGGCGACTTGGAGCAAACACACATATGAAGCTTGCCTATATGCGCTTCCGCTACTTTTAGTAACTATGTATATGGTAAAAAAAAAGTGTTTTGTTGTAACTAGTTTTGGTTTAGTAACTAAACTTTCGAAGTTAACTTGATGGATCTTTTAAGTGTTTCTAGTTGTTGGTAGTATTTAAAAGCTATGCTATGTTTCTTTTTGTTTAGTGTTTTGAAAGCATTAATAATATACTTGCTTTTGAGTTGGTCAAAACAGGGATATGCTTAGTTTACGAACGGGTCATGTCTTATTTTTTTTTAAAATGATAGTTTATAATTACTTAAGTCTAAAATGTAAAGATATGGGTGTTACAAGGTTTCACCTGATTGGCCGGCGCGAATTTGAGAAAGTTGCCAGATTAGTATAATAGGAGTATGGTCTCGCGCGCGACCTGATTGGTCGACGCAGGTTTTTAGGACCACACCCTTTCATATCCATAGGGGTTGTTTTATGGAGGGATAGGAGATCCTCAACTGAGAAACAGAAGATGGGGATAACCTTACACCATGCTGAAATATGGCTCCAAAAGAATCAGACCTCGTACATGATGTAAGGAGGTGAGGCATATTTTCCGTATCATCATTGCATAAGCCGCATAACACCGAATCAACCTAGATGTTTCTTCTAGCAAGGCTTTCACGAGTCGAGAGACGGTCCAAAACAAATATGACCTGAGGAAAAAAAATGACCATTTTGCCTCTGAGGAAAAGGACAAAATAGTAGGATTTTATAAGAAAAATATGACTTAATTTCACTTTTGGACCAAAATGGCAATAAAACTGAAACCATAGTGACCCAGGTACAAAAGGTTTTAGTTTTAGATTAAAGTGGTAAAAGTGACCAAACCTCAGGGACCAAAATGGCAGTTTACTCTTTAAAAAAAAAAAAAAAGTTAGTTGAAGAGGTTAGGTGGTTATTTGACTTCTCTATCTATAGATTTAAAGAAAACCTAATGATTTGAGCTTGATCCATCATTTTATGGTATCATAGCTACAATCATCAACATTTTCAACTCTGATCTATTTTGTTATAACTGTCACCGGTTAGTAAAATGTCGGCAGTATTTTCCGGCCAAACTAATCAACTCCGGTCATTTTCTTTGTTTTTCCGATAACTTTTCTTCTTCTTCTTTTTTCAGTCTTCATAATCTTCTGATTGTGTTCATTCATGGCAGCATTTTCAAACTCTAATTCCTCTTCAAATATGACATATTTCGCTTCAAATCCCACACAAACTTTACCAAATATCACCACTTTCATACCTTTGATCCAAATGTACAAGTATACATTGTATCGTAATTGAAAATTCAAAGGTTACATTACATGGTTAAATCTCCCGGGCCAATATCTTCCCTTCCCTCTCCTGTTTCTACATATAAAATACAGTATGATAATCTTATCATCATCTTCTGCTATCACTCCACCACAAAACCACTCATCATCTCTCCATCTTCTCTCAAAATGCAAAAAAAAAAACATCCAACATTTCAAACTAATTCACACACATTTTATCAAACAAAACCTACACAACTACCCTTACCTGATCAGATCATATGGGACAACATTATCAGAGCCTACTCACTCAACTCCTCCCCCTTTTTTTCGCTATTCACTTTTACAACTTCATGATTTTATCAGCTGTCCAGCTGTCCAACGAAACTCCTACTCTTTCCCACCTCTTTTCAAATCTTGTGCAATAATCAACGGGATAAACGAGGGGAAACAGATTCACACGCATGTCTTGAAGCTTCGGGATTCCTCGGATGCCGTTATTTTGATTACTTTCTATGCTCAACGCGGAGAACTGGATAATGCATGCTTAGTTTTTGATAAAACTCCATTTAGGGATGCTGCTTCCTTTACCACGTTGATTACTGGGTAAGAGAATGACGAGCAGTTAGAGGATGCCCATAAGTTGTTTGATGAAATGCCTGTGAGAAATGTGGTGTCATGGGCTCATGGCATATGTTTGAGTTAAACTATTTGAAGAAGCGATAGGTTTGTTTAACGAGATGCAAAGGGTGAAGACATTGTTTATTTTTAAAATCAAATTTATAATTTAAAAAAGGTGTGTGAAATCGCACCTTTTGTGTGTGTGTTTGGGTGAGTTTAAACCAAAGCTGGCCCGCTTTGGTGTTATACGCAGTGCTAAAGCACCCCGCTTTGGCCAAAGCGGGGTGTTTTGGTTTCAAATTTTACATTTTGGTACAAAGCTGCAACGCTTTGGGCCAAAACTGTAACTTTTGAAACCTAAAGCGCTCCGCTTTGGCCAAAGCAGGGCGTTTTGTGGGTTTTTATTTTTTTTAAATCATTTTAATTCATAAACGCACCTATACTTGTCGTATCGTGACGTATTTTTCCATTACAAGTCATTTTACGAAGTTTATGGTCTATACGGCACATTCCGGATATGTTCGGTCATATGTGTTGCCGTACTCCATGATTTGGTGTGATCCTGTTTTGATTTCACTTGTAGTTTAACGTGATGTGTTGTATGTATACACGTCTTACCGGATCAGTATTTGTATTTTGTCAAGTGGGAATGCCCGCGCGTTGCGGCGGGTGCGTCTTAATACCTTGACCATCTACCAATACCGTATAATTTTCTTAACTTCATTTTACATTATTAAATCCAAGACTGCACAAAAAGTCATTATGCTTAAATTTTAACAAAGATGGTATTTTTTTTGCATGATTAAGTCTCTAACCTTATACGAACTAAATGAATAGGTTCTTACTTTTTACATGATCAGGTCGATCGATTTAGAATAAGCTATTTTTTTGTTGAGTTTTTCTAAAGATAGGGATTAAAGTTTTTGTCGAAAATGACAATAGACTTATGTGTAAATAATGAAAAAGTTCATTGTGTTTTTCAACATTGCACTAAAATTAATGTGTGTATTGTGTTTACAAAAACAATGGTATTGGAAGTTTTGAAAGGAAGAAAAAAGACTTGAGAGGTTATTTGCACCAATAATATAGACTTTACTGACTTTTAACCCCTTTTAATAACATTTTTGGATTTGATTTGTTTTGAGTCGAAAACAGAACCCACACGGTGAGTCAAAGTTACTACATATACTTGTATCATTAGTTAATATATTACTTGCCACCATCATTGACAGCAAAAAAGCAAGCAATGGTTGCACCACCAAATTATTCGCTTCATGAAACCAAAATCGATCCGTACGAGAAAGGTTGTGCCTTGTTGAATAAGTAACCAGTTGTATGAAAGAATTCCTATTCCCTTAGCAAAACCAAGTTTGTTTCCAGCTGGGACTGATTTTATCCAATATTGCTTCATATCTTGCTATGTGTTGGTACACTTTATGTGGACGCGACTCGACTCGGTTCGATTTAGTTCGGGTCGACTCGGTTAGGTCCGGCTCAAGCCCGACGTCACGACATTCCTCCGTCGTGCGCCCCAGAGTTCGACACGCGAAGCACGGAGCGCCGCAAACCCATTCCCGTTTACACATCACCATGACATCATCATTGTGATGTCATGGTGATGTCACAAATTTGTCTCATGCATGAATTTGTGAAAAGTCTTATAACAGAAATGAAACTGGGCCGTAATTCACTCACATGGGCCGAAGACTTGAATTGGATTTCGGCTTGCATTGGTTTGGTCTGGACTTATTATAATATGACGAAAACAATCAGGTGATGGACGAAATCACATGATATTGGATTTCGTCAATCCGATTTCGTCCAGAACTGGTTTTCGTCACTGTGTTACTATATAAGCCCAGACAACAGACAGAAACATTGGAGACAAGTCTGAATAGATTTGCGAGCGGACACATTGTAACATTGTAACACACACACTGAGAGTTTACAGAGACCATTTGTAAACACCGCATTGTAACCGTTTTCTAGCATTAATACATTGAGTGTTAATCGTTGAATCTTGTGTCTTACGTGTTCGTAACTTGGTTTAACTTACCCGTTTGGATTCCGCACTCTCGGGTTTGTCGGAAAACAGGGAATAGAGGTAACTCGATCCTCCGGGTGGACCTACAATTGGTATCAGAGCATTGGCTCGATTCCTTGTTTAAACCAAGTCGATTTTTCTTGTGTTTTGATAGATTTTAAAAGGGTTTTTCAGTTTGCATTCTTGTTTAAAAATCATATTTCTGGAAAAGCTTTTCATCAAAACCTTGAAAATCTTTGTATTTTGCTATTAGTTTTTATAAAACCATTGTTAAAATGCATGTACACATGTTGAGATTTGGTTTTTACTAAACTTTTGTGCAAAAACTTGTGTTCGGAAAGTTTTCAGGTTGCCGGAAAACTCATATATTCATCGGAGTTCATCAGACATTCAAAGTGTTCTTGATAGTGTTCTTGAAATATTCAAACTGATTAGTTGCATATCTCTGTGTTTGATCTATTTGGAGTACCTACTGACTTTGTTTATTAATATTTAATTCAAGGTGTTTGAATTTAGTGTACTGTCATGATTAGTTGGTGAGAAAAAGTGTCCTTCGAAAACAGATAACCATGCTTTGTTGAATTTGTTGCCACCAACTTGTAATATTGTCAGGATAAGGTTTGAAAAAAAAATATCTAATAGCTGGCAACCACACAATCAACGAAATCAGAACCAAATCACCTTCTCATCGAAAACACTTTGTGTTGCTGGACGAAAACACACTTGTCAACTTGTTGCCGAAATCACTTCAAGTCTCTCTCAGCCGAAATCACCCATTCTTATCTCTTACCCCACGAAATCACCCATTTTCATTACCCACCCCAAGAAATCACTCAATCCCTTTCACACACTCAACGAAATCCCTTTCATCCACACAACGAAATCCACTTCATAACAGTCAACGAAAACATTTTAACTTTGTCATTGATTTCGTCACATATCTGTCAACGAAATAAATTGTTTTCGTCACACATAACTTCGACGAAATCACCATTGGATTTCGTCAAACATCCTGATCTGTTGTCAATTTTATACAGAGAGCTTGCAAAACTGTTCTAACTTTGTGTTTTAAATTGTTTGACCAGGTGTTATCGTTCTAACATCAATTATGAGTTGGACTGAAATGTACCTGCCTGGTTTTGCTCCTTCAGCTCCACCTCCGGTTTTTTATATAAATGCCTATTTTCCGAAACCTCAAGTTGCCACACCTCAACCCCAATTTGATCCAACTGCCTATTTTTCTAAACCACCTCAAGCCCAACCTAAAAAAGGCAACCAAAATCCTTTCGGAAATCAAACAAATACATCCACGGCCACCTCATCAAGCTGATGAAAGGTGTGACTGGTCTGTACAATGTGGAGGTGGAGATCAAGGAGGAACTGCGTTTTACGCTGAAATTGTCAAAAATGTCAATGATGGTGAATCTTCAGGAAATGATGACAGTTCAGAATCAGATATGAAGGAGGGAATGGATTCTGAAGCTGATAGTTTGTCGAATGGTGCCAAGGAGATGAAATGTCAAAATTCTGACTTGATCAAGAAAGCTGATGCTACATCAGAAGAAATGGAGAAGATTCTCACTGAAGATGGATCTTTCTTTTCTCAGACTGCCTTTATGGCTAATGTCACAGCTTCTACAAGTCAGGTAAAATCTGAAACTCCTGGCATATGTAGTGTTTGTGCTGATATGAAACATGAATGTGCTGAATTGAAACATGAATCTGAAACGGTTCACAGTCACAATCAGAGTTTGGTTATTGAACTGTCAAAATGCAAAGAGGCAAACATGGCCTTAGCTCGCAATGAAAAGGATTTCAAATCAGCAATCGAAACTTTAAAGAAAAGTGTTTCCGAATTAACAAAAACTGTTTTTAACAAACAAATTGGTATTAATAACTACATTAATATCATTGAGGAAACAAAGAAAGAGCTAGCCGTGGCGAAATGTGAGCATGAAGCGATCAAGCTCAAATTGGAGAGTTACTCAAACTCCCGATATGTGCTTGATCACATCATTGATGTTCAAAAACTAAAGGGTAATGTGAAAGGCGTTGGGTATAAGTCGTGTCCACCTCCATTGAGGGGAAACTATACCAAGATGCCCGATGAGGAGGAAATGCCTCGGTTTGAACCAACTGTACCTCTTAATTATGAGTTGTTTACAACTGGAACAAGCGAAAATTCAGCATCTGTTGTTACGGAACAAAGTCCTCCCACAGTTGAGGACTATGATTCGTCAGATGATGAACCAGATGTGAGTGATGAGGATAAATCTCTTGAGAAGAACAAAGGAGTTGAAGTTCCTTTTGAGAATCACATTCTGTGTGATCATCCTACTCCTGCTGTGCATTCAACTGCTAAACAAGAGATGGATCCTATCACTGAGACAATGTCTACCGTTAAAAGTGATAACGTGTTGTACACTTTGGTCGGTGATGGTAAAATTTATTCAAACCAAGATTTTCCCATTAAAAACGTCAATCAATCTTTGATTGACAAAGTGTTTGAAGATACTACAAGTAAGTTTTTGGAAAAAGGGATCCAAAGAGTTTCTGTAACTCAGTGTGATCCTATTCCAAAAGCTGAAGTTAGGAAACAACATGGAAATCAAACATTACCGACAAAGCAACAACCTGTCGCTTTTAAGGGTAAACAACAACAACAACTAGCTCCAAAGCCTAAAGCTAAGGTTGAAACAAAAGGAGCTCGTTACAAGAAGAAATGCAAAGACGTTAAGTTTGTGGCCTCCAAGGGTATTGATAAAGTTGAGACTTTTGAAAATAATTCCAATACTGAGTTTGTTCAAAAGTTCAAAATTTTGAAACGTAATAGTGATAACAATTACACCCAACACACAAACGGGTGTGAAGCTAGTACCTCGGGGTCTACAAATTCAACGTCAGGTCATCGAACAGAATCTCCTAATTTTGTTGAAAGGAGATCATGCTTTAAATGCGGGGAGTTTGGCCACATTATCAGAAATTGCACAAACTCTCCAAAACCAAATTTTGTAGAAAGAGCCCCTTCTGAACAAGGTCACTCACAAAGTCGTCCTGTTTCTCCAAAACATGATAAACGCATTATTAAAGAACAGGAAACAAAACAACGACATAAGAATGTGAAGGTGATCGAAAAGGCTTTAAAACCGAAAACTGTTAAAAGGAAACCAATTTTGTCACAACCGTTAAAACCGGAGATTTCTAAATCTGTAAATAATACACAATCCGGTAAACAAAAACAAACTTGGAAACCTAAGACGGGTGAAAGTTCAGGGGGAGCTGCTGTGTTTGAAAATCATCAGGAAATTGAAATTATATTTCTTGATTCTCAGGGTCAACCCAAGTCTGTTAAGGCTTGGGTCCCCCTCTCCAACTAATCTCTGAGTGAGTGTGTAGGATGTTCCAAGAGGAACTATCGATCATCGTAAGATTGTTGATAGTGGAGTGTCAATGCACAAGAACGGCGACAAAAGAAATTGTTGCCTTTGATGGAGAGAAGAAGAAAAAGGGAGACAGAATTGTCTGTCGAAAGAAATTGAAAAGCTTCGACAAAATGAAAATTATTTCAAAGTTTGATTGTTAAAGGCTTTGATCGGGTCCCCAGGATAGTTTCAATCAAAATGTACGCACCTGAAGCACATCTGAAGTTCAAACTCAACAAGATGAACGTGCAGTGTACATTTCTTCGCGGTGTAATTGAAGAAAATGTGTTTGTTGAACAAACCAACCGGGTGTGCGGATGCCTTGGCATGGATTGAACAACCGCACACTACTTCTGAAAGAGAAAGACAAAGACCTTCGCTGGTGCAATGTGGAAGACCAGCCGGACCCAGAGGTCTATGATCTTGTTGCTGTGAAGAGATTTCTCAGTAGCTGCAAAATCGACTTTGAAATCCACACCGGGTGGATATCCAGTTTGGGAGAGCGCTCAGATTCCTTTCAATGCACGAAGCAGTTGCAGGATACGGTTTTAAATTTCTAATCTCTCCTTTACTTGTCGATATTTAAGCTGCTTTATGAGTTATTACCATTTCATACAGCACTCTTTGACCTGACACGTTGAACTCGAATATCACCTCACACGTGATCATTTCAATATGAAACTCATCAATGTTGTCATGGTCCGCACCGCTTACCGACGTGCCAACTCATTTTTCCAAAATTCGATAAATCATTTCTGATTAAAATTAATTTTGGTAAATGGCATTGAGGTATAACATGAGTTAACCAACATCGGGAAATCGTTTTTGTAAATACCTTTGTGTCTTTTAAATTTATCTTAGTTTGTTGATTTTAGGGGGAGTAAATCCAAATTTGAAAATTCAAAAACATCGAAAAATTTCAAAAAACTCAAAAACAATAGAAAAACAAAAATGAGTTTCCTGGCGAGAAAAAGAGAAAATGATAGTAAATCAGTGGTCTGTCGAAACCTCTTCGAACTGAAATGCAAAATGAAATATGTTAAGCAGCTCTATATAAGATGTATCGGTAGGCTCACAATCATTTTAAAGTGTGCAGGGTGATATAAACCTTAATCGACTGAAGACCAGGTGGGAACCACACATTGGCATATGGTCTTAGTACCGAAATTTCGTTTGAGAGATTGCCGAGGTTCTGAGATATTCGGTCTTTATGCTGCTTATCATCTGGGTATCATGGTTGTTTCTTTTACCGAAACAAACGGAGACGAAGTCTAGATCTTCCATGATACTATACATACGTGTACATATTGCATTCGACCTCAATAAGTGATCAACAATCACATGTCCAAACAAATAAGTGATTATATATCACAGATTCTTTGCGGGAGTCAAGTTCGTCTCTCTGCTGTACGAAAGTACTGACCTGTTCACGGACTTGCTCCTATGCCCTCATGCATATGAAAATCAAGTTCCTCATCAATAAGTGATTCTATCACATAGGGCTTGTTTTCAATCAAAATAAGTGAGTTTCTCACATTCTTTTATACGGTCAAACAGATGATAAACGGTATACTCACCGGTAAGATGAACTCTCGTGCATACCTTGATACGGGAATGTGTCGTGTGTGGATGAACACCAGTCTGTAAGTATAATTCATACCTTAATCGTATCCCCTCGCCATGATTACATTTGATAAGTTGAGCTTATGTGGACAACAATACCGATAATTGTTATAGGATGCTTATCTAAATGTTAACTAATTGAACAAAAAGAGCGTTTTGGCGTGACCGTACACTGATATGATTCTCTTACCCTCGAAACTCGCAAAAAGAATGTCTGTAAATATTTATTTATTGCTTTCGTTTCTGCATCTTTGTATATATTTATTTATTGTTTTCCGTCTTTACTTTTGAAAAATGAAAATTTCCAAAAAGATTTTAGGTGTGTTTTAATTTAAACTTTATAAAATCCAAAAAGATTTTGCTTCTAGTTTATTTTTGATTGACCGATGTTGGAACTCGAGTCTATCCTACCTAAAATCCTGATCGTAAGCCGGAAAACAATTGCACCTTCATAAACTGTCGAAGTTAACTAGTTTTGAAAGTTAAAGGATTAAAATTGATCATTTTCTAAACTTTCAAACTGTTGTCGGTCGGTGTTTAAATGAGATTTGATCTGATATGTGTCGTTTGTTTAATTTGTCTATATTCTAAGCGGTTGTTCTCATTACGTGTTTAGCTTTCTTGTATGTGCAGATGCGACATCAGAATCAGCTAAAGGCGAAGAGAACGTGTCAGATGACAAGCCGTAAAGTAAAGACACGACGTTGATGCAATCAGAAGATCAAGATGATCGGGTTGCAGTTGATCATTCATCAACACCATAAGGATCTAAAGTTTTGAAATTCAAAAGATTCACGAGTAACATTCAAGGGGGAGTTTGTTGATACATTCCCTGATTATGTGACGTGAAGAGATTTGAAGATCCTCCGACATGAAAGACACAGAAGACGAACCATCACGAGTAGCGTCCAAGGGGGAGTTTGTTGGAATACTTTATGTGGACGCGACTCGACTCGGTTCGATTCAGTTCGGGTCAACTCGGTTAGGTCCGGCTCAAGCCCGACGTCACGACATTCCTCCGTCGTGCGCCCCAGAGTTCGACACGCGAAGCACGGAGCGCCGCAAACCCATTCCCGTTTACACATCACCATGACATCATCATTGGGATGTCACGGTGATGTCACAAATTTGTCTCATGCATGAATTTGTGAAAAGTCTTATAACAGAAATGAAACTGGGCCGTAATTCACTCACATGGGCCGAAGACTTGAATTGGATTTGGGCTTGCATTGGTTTGGTCTGGGCTTATTATAATATGACGAAAACAATCAGGTGATGGACGAAATCACATGTGATTTCGTCGAGATATTGGATTTCGTCAATCCGATTTCGTCCAGAACTGGTTTTCGTCACTGTGTTACTATATAAGCACAGACAACAGACAGAAACATTGGAGACAACTCTGAATAGATTTGCGAGCGGACACATTGTAACATTGTAACACACACACTGAGAGTTTACAGAGACCATTTGTAAACACCGCATTGTAACCGTTTTCTAGCATTAATACATTGAGTGTTAATCGTTGAATCTTGTGTCTTACGTGTTCGTAACTTGGTTTAACTTACCCGTTTGGATTCCGCACTCTCGGGTTTGTCGGAAAACAGGGAATAGAGGTTACTCGATCCTCCGGGTGGACCTACACTATGATAAATTTTGTACTATACCAATAATAAGTTATTAATAATAATAATCTGCTTGTTAAGTAAAACGATTAAAGATAATATATATGCATTATTAGACCACTAATAATAATGGGTCATGATTTCCACGGTTAATTTTTGTAATGACAGGATATAAAAACCATACTTTGTAGAGGGCCCATGATACCAAGTAGCATTCATAAAGCTTTAGGAGGCATGTACTCGTATGTTTGTTCATCCCTGATAAAGAAGTTAAACACTCTGTCAGAACTTCTGGGATTAAATCAACCAAACAAATATAAAGTGCAGATTTATTCAAAACTTCTTTCTCAAAAGAGTACAAGGAAATCAACCAGTCATCACAGATTGACTGGTGAACACATACAAACCAAAAAGGTTAACAATGAACAATCAAACCTCATGAATGAACATGTGAGGAAAAAGGAACCAGACAAAGAGATCATCCTTTAACAAGAAGACATCCTCACAAATGTACATGTGAGGGAAAAAGAGGACCAGACATTATGTAGGAGAGGAGGAGATAGATGTTCTTCCATAAACCCTCACGAATGAACGTGTGAGGAGATCAGAGAAACAAGCACAAAACTGGTTGCAAGAAAATGAGGAGCTCTGGTCTCTTACTTCAGCACTGGAACTCTCTATCTGTTATAACAAGGGCAACACCTTCAACGGCTATAAGCCCAACACAAGGTAGCCCCTTATAAGTCCAATAAACAACAGCCCAATAAGCCCAATATTTAATTAACCAGCAAACAGCCCATTACCAAAAATACCTCATCAAAACATAAAACAAACAATTAGAAACAATCTTAACAAAGTAAAACATTTAATCTGAAGGATTTTAACAAGTATCCCTTGTTATTTTAACACACTCTCCACAAAACACTGTAAACCAACATTAAGAAGAGACTAAAATGCCATGAGAAGAAGATAACAGAATATGTCATTACACTGAAATTGAGTACTTAGGTATGATTAAGATTTAAAGTATAAGAAACCTCATGGTCTGGGGAGTTTATATCACAAGGTACAACATATGGAGCATAATGTACAATAGGAGGAACAAGAGTTACCATCGGTGAACCAGAACTCGTAAATAGCATCGTACAAATTTTGATCACCCCTAGCCAGAGTTGGCACCTCAGGCTTAGAACCACGATTCATTATGTTTTCACATTGGTGACTTTCGACCCATTTGCTTTTAAGCTACCTTTTATACTCATTTGATGCGCGTGAGATAAAAGAAACATAGCTTGAACAAACCCTATCCCTGTGAGATAAGTAATTGGGTCAATCTATTTTCAAGTCCCTTTTAAACATTTCAAAATAGGAGTTTATATCCTAGAACCTTTTAAAAGTGATGAAACCATTTATGTGTAGGGTCTCATTGATATAAAAAATAAAGTTTATTTTTATCTAGCCTGTCTGTTGTGGAGTTGCTTGTCAATATATATCTGTACTTAAGTAGTATACCCTGTAAGATCAACTCTAAACATTGAACATTAAATTAAAATGAAAAAAAAAATTATAGTTGCAACAGTGTAGCTAAACCTGCAAGTTTTGCGCTCATAGTCTTTGTAAATTCTGAAAAATGGCCTCTTGGTTGATGTGGGATTTTTGTTGTTAGTGCATGTGTGCAACTGATTTAAAATTACATGTTATACTTATTTGTTTAGCATGATTTTTTGACTTGTGAATCTGAAGATGGAAACGACGAAAGCTAAGAGCAGGCGGGGTGGTGCGTGATACCACCCCATCACTCGTTAATCTATCACTCTACACCGCCGCCGCCCCTTTCATCACTCGTGCAAAACATAACGCGTTGAGTGTATAACGCGTTGGAAATCAAAAAATGGAACGTGTATCTTGTACATTGTGCATTAATATTTGTACATTGGAATCCCTATCACTAGTGATACCACCCCCACTACATTTCTATCACTAGTGATAGAATATTAGGTGCTGACATGACATGATTTGATTGGGTGCTCCCATCACTAGAATCTATCACTAGTGAACCACCCATCCTCCCCTAATAGCTTCATGTTATACTTATTTGTTTAACATGATTTATAGTCTCCTTACATCTAATAAAAGTGTGCAACCAGAAATTAATCACTAAAACATACATTTTAACAGTTCATAAGCGCAATCCATCAAAAAACTAAAGAAAATGAACAAACAATTAGAATACCTAACGTAATTTGGAGCACCGTCGATTTGAGGCGACAATTGCTTGTTTTGACATCCAGGCTAATGATCGAGGCTAAGAATCGTCTTTTTTCCGTGCACAGATCCATCTCGCGCTTCATCACGCATCGGAGGTGGTGGCCAGTTGCGTTGTTGAACGGATGGGAGGTGTGGGAAGATTGAAATTGTGGTACCAGGCTTCTCGGCTTCTCATCTGACGCAAAAGCATAATTTATAATGAGTGCATTCAATAGAAAGGAATGGCAGAAATATGATGGGTTGTGTAACTGATGAATTCTATTGATTGTGCTGTAAAGGTTTATTGATTGTGATGTGAGATGGTAGGTTTCAAATGGCCGATCAGTGCAGAAGGGAAGAAAAATGGCAAATATGTGGGATTGAACTTGAGACTTTTCATCTAACATCTTAAAATTCACCAATGTAAAATGTACACAATGTAAAATTACCATAAGTGTCTTAAATTTTTCAATAATGTGCAAGTTTACCCCCTCTAAAGTAGCTTGGCTCTTTTGTACATGTTGCTTCAAAATATGTACACAATGTAAAATTACCATAAGGATAGAAAACCCAGTTCTCTTAATATAGTATTATAGATTAATTGTCTTATTATGACTTTTATTGTCACTATTGTTCCGTACTATCGCGTAATTTTCCCGTACGAGCCGTGTCAGTGACATTCGGTATGGTGACATTTACCGTCTGTGAGTGTCGTATTATTGAATATGTAAACGGAATGCATGGCCTGCCTCTTAAATGTCAAAACGGGGTGTTTTGGTTTCAAATACTGATTGAAACCTCAATTTCTATAAACGCAGTTACCAAACGAACAAAATTCAAATACAGATGTCTTCTAACTGCAACTACTGAAGTTATCTGGACAAATATAAAGCTCTATGTTTTCATTTGTATACAGTAGAAAAAATATATACAGTCAAAGAATCGGAATTTTAACATGATACGACACATAAGTAAGAAATTTTTCGAATCAATGTGAGAAATTGAGAGGACATACGGTGGTGGTTGTTGCGAGCGGTCGTGGTGGTTGCGAACGGCGGTGATGGCTGCAATTGGGTCTCCGACTCTCCGGTGAAACGACGATTGCGGTGGAATGGAGGTCGATGGAGGTGAGACGAAGGTGAAGGGGAGATCGACGATTTGCTGCAATGGACTGGAGGATTTACCGTGAAACCCTAGATGCGATTTTGAGAGAGCGTCTTTTATTTCTCCTTTTTTTTAGTTAGGCCATCCGTAGTCATAAAGCCCCTTGTGGGGCGTTATGCGACACGTGTCGTGCCACGTCACACGGGGGCTTTATGGGGCGTTATATCACTAGAGCCCGTAGTCATAAAGCCCCTACCCATCATTACCTATTTAATAATTTTCAGTTTTATTAATTAATATAAAAAACTATTCTATTTTTTGATTGGCCAAAGAATTAACCAAACAAAAATAACGCCGCGAAAAATCTCGCGCCCTCCCCCCATTTTTGAAACATAGCGCCCGGAGTTTTGGTGTGGCCGGCGTTTTGGCGGCGCTATGGGGGTTATACCGCCGGGCATACCGCCCACTACGCAAGGACTTAGTAATAATGGATCGATCCGGATGGATCATGGATCGATCCGGATAATTAATTGGATAAATGGATCGATTTATTGGATTAACTAATGGATTGTTGGATATTTTTTATGATCCAATAAGTCATTTAAATGGATCCGATTGGATTGGATATGGATCAATATCCAATCCATTGACAGGCCTAGTCATGGCATATGTTTGAGTTAAACTATTTGAAGTAGCGATAGGTTTGATTAACGAGATGCAAAGGGTGAAGACATTGTTTAATTTTAAAATCAAATTTATAATTTAAAAAAGGTGTGTGAAATCGCACCTTTTGTGTGTGTGTTTGGGTGAGTTTAAACCAAAGCTGGCCCGCTTTGGTGTTATACGCAGTGCTAAAGCACCCCGCTTTGGCCAAAGCGGTGTGTTTTGGTTTCAAATTTTACATTTTGGTACAAAGCTGCAACGCTTTGGGCCAAAACTGTAACTTTTGAAACCTAAAGCGCCCCGCTTTGGCCAAAGCGGGGCGTTTTGTGGGTTTTTTATTTTTTTTAAATCATTTTAATTCAAAAACGCACCTATACTTGTCGTATCGTGACGTATTTTTCCATTACAAGTCATTTTACGATTATGGTCTATACGGCACATTCCGGATATGTTCGGTCATATGTGTGGCCGTACTCCATGATTTCGTGTGATCCTGTTTTGATTTCACTTGTAGTTTAACGTGATGTGTTGTATGTATACACGTCTTACCAGACCAGTATTTGTATTTTGTCATTAATTGTCTTATTATGACTTTTATTGTCACTATTGTTCCGTACTATCGCGTAATTTTGCCGTACGAGCCGTGTCAGTGACATTCGGTATGGTGACGTTTACCGTCTGTGAGTGTCGTATTATTGAATATGTAAACAGAATGCATGGCCTGCCTCTTAAATGCACCAAAAATTGGGGTCGAAGCACCGCGCTTTGGCCAAAGCACGCCGTTTAGGGTTACGCGTGACACTTTTGCAACCTCGTATAGAATATAGCCTCGTATCAATGTCACATCACCTTTTGTCTGCAAAAAGAACCCTAAACGCCTCGCTTTGGCCAAAGCGGCGCTTTGGGGTGTGGAAATAAGGACAGGTGTGTGAATATCGTGGTCCCTTTTTTATTCTTTTCTAGTGAAGAAAACATTTACCTTTTGTATAGAGCAACACTCAAACCCTACCAATAGCTTTGTTATTTGTGTGATTTACAGGGTATGATTATTGTTGTTGTATATAGTAATACTCTTGAGTTGAGCTCGAATATGCTATCATAATATTTCTTGTCTCATCCTTGTTCTAAGTGCATTTGATAAGGTTGTTTTGTACAACTTATAATGTGCAGTAGTCTACCAAGTGTTATACTATCACATTGTAGTCAACCCTGTAATACACAAGTACCAATTCCTCCCAGTTACTATCAAAGATAGTAAAAAAAAAATTAAAAAAAAATAAAAATAAAAAAATTAACATGAAGATGTTTAAACATGTAAAGGTAAAGTAGGTTTAAAATAATATGCATCAGGTACATTTTAAAAGCACAACATTACATGGAAAATAATAATAACTACTTCCGATTTAAAACCCTTCAAATATCCAAATTCGCTTCTTCAGTTGATGCTCAAGACTTTTGGTTAAGATGGACGAAGATCTTAGCGATTCTTTCAGCATACTTAAGCCCTGCAATGTAAAACATGGTATACAATAAACAAATACTAAAATCAATAAATGGTAGAGAAATCAGCACAAAATAAATTTTGAACTTCATACCTCTTTCAAACTAATGCTAACTTCATATCTCTCAATATCTTCTGGGGCAACTTCTAACGTTTTCAGAATATCAATAGATGAAGACAAAGATGATGGGGTTATGGTCAAGTCATCTGTGACCAAAAACATCCCAGATTGTTTTAGAAATCCTCCATCTGTCCTTAGGTCTTTATGTTCGACTTCATCTGAACGCATTGGGACGCCATTCAAAGGAAAAATTTGATTCTTGGAAAAATACTTCTGTCCAAAATGAGGCTTAAGTAACATATCTTTGATATCTTGTGATTTAAGGTGTCTTCCTACACTCATATTTGAAATACTTCTTAAAATATTATCCATACATCTACTAGTAGAAGCTCCTTTCGTCAATGTCCCGATTACGGTTCCTAATGGTAACCATAAAAAACCAAAAAGGAATTCAACAAAATCTTCTTTTGCTTCGGCAAATAAAAGCTTTCCAGTAGATTTTTGCAAAGATAGTTCCAGATGCATCTTTGAACTTGCTGATTCTTCTTTTATAATGAAATCATTGTGATGAGAAGTACTATCATGCCAAGAAATAAATACATCTGTCTCAAGACAGATCTTAGAGAAAACAAAATACGTGAATGGGCGATGAGTTGAAAGAGCCAACTTTAAAAAATAAAGCATCTGCAAATATAAGAAAATTAATCAATTTATATACAGAAAACACAAATGTAATGTAGTAAATAAAGTAGACACCGATAATTTAGTGGTTTAGTGGTACGGTGTTTGTTGTTCAGGAATCGCTCCCCACATATTCTCTCGCTATTATTTGTAACATCTGAATAAAAATAATGTGGTTTAGACGGTCCGTAGTGGGACGCCATCACAAGGCAAAATAGGGCATAGCGCCTCCATAGCGCCGCCAAAACCACTACGGCGGGCGCTATGGGGTAATTTTTTCTCCCTCCCGCGATGCATTTCACAGTGTGATCAATCATTCACCACTCACACACATATACATACATACATATATATAAATGCCATACATATATAAGCCCACTACACACTCAAGTTATATAAAGCCCATCTCTTACACAATCCGTCACTTGTCGCATAACGCCCCACAAGGGGCTTTATGACTACACATGGCCTTAGAATGGTCAATAGCCGATCCCGTAATTATTTAGATTTGTTACTTAAATGATTTACTTTACCCTTTTTAAACATAGTAAAGAGAGAGAAATCCTAGTCTAACTTTTTTTACAGAGATAAAACATACTAGTACAGGTACGTACGTTTATTACGGCAATTATTGTGATTATGTGCATTGTTTATTTATCTCTATTTCTGTATTTCGCTAACACTAACACTATCTGCAGGTATCTGCACCATTTGCTCGCTACTTCTATCTCAGCGCGCGGGTACAGCCGTGAGTGGTGTACGACCACAGATCTTTTTTTCCTTTACTGTTTGTTGTATAGGAGGCCGTGCGCGCTAGCACACGGTCTAGCCCAGTACTACGCCTCCGCCCATCACCGGCAGGAGCGCGGATTTTTGTATGGCGGGGCGTACGTGACCGTCATTGCCCGTTCATTTGGCCTCGTGCTACACGAGGACCCACATCTACGGACGCCGCCAGTCATGCCGACGCGGATGGGCATGCAGTCGCTGTGGGGGATGAAGGTAATCAGGAGGTTTCCAGTTGGCCCGCGGTTTAAAAACCGCGCGACCGGGGGCATATGGACAGAGGAGGCACTACCAGAGCATTTCGAGCCCGTTTATCCTCCTGTAGATCCTGCTGATATAGTGCCTGTGGAGGAGCCTCCGGAGGATGTAGACGGTGCAGCGGTGCCACAGCCACCGCCACCTGCCGGGGCGCCTCAGTTTCCACGTCACGCTATTCCAGGTCATGCCCCAGGACCTGCGCCGCTACATCCGGAGGTACGAGCAGAGCTTGACAGGCTCAGCGATTTGATAGGTTGGGTGGTTCGGGAGCTGCAGGATAGACGCGAGAGAGATGGGTTACCCGCGATACCGCTCCCACCACCTCGAGCACCACATCAGCAGCAGCAGCCGCAGCAGCCAGATTCGGATTCGGATGCATAGACCTGTTGTTGTTTTTATTTTTATTATGGATGTACAAACTTATCTTATATATTTTTGTTATGGATGTACAAAGTTATCTTATCTATGTCATATTTATGTTTGTTTTCAATTATTCGGTTACTTAATGATTGTTGTCTTAAATTGAGATAATACGGAAACAAAATATGTTTTGAATATTTGAACGAGATAAAAATTTTTTATAAACAAAAAAATAGTTCATTTTAAAAAAACAAAAACTTTTTTATAGTGTAAAAAACAAAAAAAAATAACTTTTTTTAAAAACAAAAAAAAATTCAACAAAAAACACATCTTCAAAAACTATCCAAAAACCATACCAAAACCCACCAAAACACCCCTCATTTCAGCCAAAAAAAAAAACCCAATCCTAGACGCCTCGTATAGCTCTGTACGAGGCGTCTAGGGTTCCTTAAACTTTGTGCCTGACACCCTCTCAGACCCCCTTGAATTCAGTGCGTAGACGCCTCGTATAGACCTATACGAGGCGTCTAGGGCACCAAAGGTGTGAAAATAGGCGCGATGGGTGTCCAAATATCTCCAGCCCTTACCATAACTAGAGCAACGTCTGTTATCACAGTAATGGCTAGGCTTAGTGTCGTCTATTTTCAGCCTTAGAAGTCTGCAGTGATCATATGATAAACTTCTGGGGTTAAGAAGCATAGATTTGCATTCTGAAGATAGATAACGCCCTGGTAAATCCTTGAGACTATGGTACAGATTGTTAAAGCTCCCAAGACACTCAAACTTTTTATCATCACGTGTCCCCAAGAGCCTGGCAATTGTTCCCATGGGCAATGTAGCGAAGCTGAACAAAATGTCAACGAAACTGTAATCAACTTCAGCGCATACAACTCTCTTATTCACCTTATCTACTATTACTTTTATAGAGATTTTAGCTTCGTTTTCCGTTGTGTCTGCCATGATTCTAGAACCCGCAGGACGAAGAGATAAATGTGTAGGAAGATGGTATTTTTGGGTGAAAGTATGCAATTGTTTCTTATATATATAAACTGGTTGTGAGGTAATTGAAAAGGCTTTCATTAAGCGGTATTTAATGGTAATTGCATTCTCAAGTATTATGGGAAGTGGTATGATACGTTGAAACTTGTAGGCCAACCTCTTGGTTTTCATTCAAGTCATGACCAAAAGAACTTCTCATGTGAACGACGTTCCTTTAAAATATTCTTTACAATATATTTTTAGTAAATACACTTGCTTCAAAAATACCCAGTTGATTTTAGTCACGTTATTATTCGGACAATTAAATTGTTTTACCAAAATATGGTTCTTGTTGGAGAATAAAATATTGAATCTAACCATAAAATTACAAGTGTTGGAGGATAAAATTTTGAATCGTCTATTTCTTTTGATGATAATAAAGTTATAGCTTGTGAATTGAATAATAAATACAAATGTTTACATCTTATAAATCCAAAGCTCAAATGCTAGAAATGTAAAGTTGCACCAAACATTGTGGTCATGTGGTGTAACACTCGTTATTTAGGGTGGTTAATGTTAATATATAGATATTTATTTTTGTGAATTAGTATATAAATATGTAACTAGTAATAAGATCCGCGCACGTTGTGGCGCGGGTACATCGCAAACACCTAAATGTTAGTCCAAACGTTATGTGATGCCTTAACCATATGAAAATGCGTGTTTCGGCGTATCCGATTGAACTCATTGTAACCTATATAAGCATTGCGATTAGATCAAAACGTAAAGTAAGTTCAGTTTATACCATACAAATCATAACGTATTATATATGACCCGACTTATACATAGAAAACGTAACGGGTATAAAGGAAAAACTGACACGTGTAATCAAAAGGGGTGAATTATAGATTTTGAAAAAAGGGAGGAAAAATAAACGGCAATTTGAATCCACTCGGTTCAATACAAAATTTATGAAACATACATAAAATAAGCAAGAAAACATATTATATTTCGCATGACTCGTTTCCAAAAGAAGTCTACATCCAAAAATAGACCAACTCGAATTTATACCATAACATACATAAAAATAAGCACGTAAAAATGTTTTTTAAAAGAAAACGTATTATTTGACTTGACTCGTTTCCAGAAAAAGTTTACGTCTGTTGATACATATTATGTGGTCGCGACTCGTTTCGGTTCAACCCGTTTAGGTTCGGCTCAAGCCCGACGTCACGACATTCCTCAGTCGTGCGTCTCAGAGTTCTACACTCACAAGCTTGGGCCAATCATTTAACATATGCATGTTGGGCCGTAACAAACCATTTGGGCCTAACCTCTTAACTGGGCCGAAACCCATAAACAACATGTATATGTCGACGAAACACTTTCTGTTTCGTCGACTTTGATGCTAATGTTATTGTGTTTCGTCGACGAAATAGTTGTTTCGTCGACTCTCAAGTGTTTCGTCGACCTGGTTTAGTATATATACACAGATAACAGACAGAACACAAAGACAAGTCTGAATAGATTTGAGAGCGAACACTGTAAACACACACACACTGAGAGTTTATGAGAGCATCTTGTAAACATTGTATTGTAACCGTTTTCTAGATTAATACAATGGAGTGTTAATCGTTGAATCGTTGTGTCTTACGTGTTCGTCACTTGGTTTAACTTACCCGTTTGGATTCCGCACTCTCGGGTTTGTCGGAAAACAGGGAATAGAGTTTACTCGATCCTCCGGGTGGACCTACAATTGGTATCAGAGCTGTGGCTCGATTCCTTGTTAAAACTAAGTTGATTTTCTTGTGTTTTTCTTGATTTTGAGCTTTGAAAAATCATACATTTTCTGGAAAAACCTTGTTAAAACCTTGAAAATCTTGATTGTTTTGCTTATAGTTCATATAAAACCTTGTTATAACTCTTGTATACATGTTAGTTTTGGGTTTTTGTTGAACTTTATTTGCAAAAGTGTGTTTGAAAAAATTCTGGTAACTTGAATCTTCATCCAGTTCATCACATCTTCAAACTGTTCTTGATAATATCTGAGTTTTGATCTTTATTTGTGTCTAATGTATTGTGTTGTTTGATTATTAAACAATTGTTTGACTATTGTTACATAAAAATGATGATGGTTATTTGAAAACAGTGTGGCCGAAAGTAAGGTTTGGTTTGACAATTGTGTACTGTGTCAGAAGATAAGATTCAAGATAAGATCTACCTTTCTGTTTCGTCGCACAAAGGCAACCTGTTTCATCGCATAAAGGCAACCTGTTTCGTCACACAAGGCAACCTGTTTCGTCGATCAACATACATCATTCTGTTTCGTCGATCAACAACTCAGTTTTGTCGTATACTTGTAGTTTCGTCGTTCATCATCATCCTACTTGTTTCGTCGTATACTTGTTTCGTCGTATACTTGTTTCGTCGTATAGAATCATTAATTGTTTCGTCGTTCTTTAACTGTTTCGTCGATAATTAACTGATTCGTCGACTATTATAGTTTCGTCGAACTTGTTAAAATTTTTAACAGTAGCTTTGCAAATCATATTTAACTGTTTGATTTGAGTGATTTGTTCAGGTATTCGTCATTATATACTCGAAATGAATCCGAATTGGTGGGGTACTCCGTCAAATGCAGAAAGCAAGTATACCAACACGTGTTTATCTCCCTCATGGGCTGAATCACCTGTTCCCACATCTAATACAGAAAGCAAGTATCGAAGCACCGGTTTGTCACCATCATGGGATGAATCTCCCGCACCCGCATCTTCGCAAGCGAATCAAATGTCGACAGGTCAATGGGCGTTTGTTTCAAATCAAACTCCAAGTATTCAAAGTATACTCCTAAGTGAAAGCGAGACCGGAAGTCTAAATCGTCCACCGAAATTGATGCACATAAACGAATATCCTGGATAGGTAGATAGATTTCAGACGTATGTCAATGGGCAAAACACGGAACGGTGGTTATGTTTTACTACAGATTTCGATCAAGCTCTTGAGGTTGCTGCTTCAACTGCCGTAACATTTGTCGATCTTTCGGAAGACCAGAAAAAGGTATATGATTTAGAAAAGAAAGCATATGCTATTCTGACTCAGGCGATGAGCAAGGAAATATATCACCAGTTCATCAGCTTCAAGACGTCAAAGCGATTGTGGGATGCATTGAAGACAAGGGGTCTAGGAAATGAAAAGTCACGCCAATTGCGACATGACTTACTCAAAAAGGAGTTTGATGGGTTCACATGTATGGAAAGTGAATCTTTGGGAGATATGACAAGTCGATTCTATCATCTGCTGACTGAATTCGGTAATTATGGGGTAGTAACAACTCCAGCAGAGGTAGTCACAAAGTTTGCCGATGCATTGCCACCTCAATGGAATAGTTTCTTGGAAATCCTGAAATACAATGGTTCATTAGCTACAACAAACATCAATGACTTCGTTCAGCTCTTGGAGAACAAAGATCAGGAAGAAACACCAAAGGCGAAAAGGGTTCCAGTGCGACAAAATCCTGATATGTATTATGGAACTTCTAGCACTTCTGCAAGACCTGTTTCACATGCTCCACTTCAGACGGCGTTTGTCACAAGCACGGATTTATATGGCAATACGATACAAGTTCCTGTGAAGCCAGCTCCAACCACAGACTTGTATGGAAATCCATTACCACCAGCTCCACAACAGCAAGCTTGTTATGGAAGCACATCATCTGCTGGTCAGCAATCAAAGTCAAATACAGTACGGCTTGACACGTCAAACTTCTCCAAAGTTTGCGTTGAAGTAGCTAAAGATCATATGGAGATACTAAACACATTGGTGAGCTAGTATTGTGGGTTAATTGAAGGGCAGATAGGAAACATCAATCTAACTCAAGAAGATTATCAGCAGATCGATAAAGAAGAGATGGATATGATGGACATCAAATGGGCTTTCGCTAGTGTTGTTAGGCGAGCTATAGACTTCATGGAATGGACGGGTCGAACCAGCTTGGAAAGCAAGAAAGACACCAAGTATGGGTTCGATAAGCAGTCTGTTAAGTGCTTTAACTGTGGCGAACGTGGTCATTTCAAACGTGAATGCACAAAGCCAGCACAACATGGGAACCAGAATCCTTTCAGAGGTCAAGGCAACCAACAGAATCAAAATCAAACCAGGAATGATGATCGCACCTTGGTCCCTGCAAACAATCAAGCAGGACCATCAAACAACAACAATCAAGCTCTTGTGGTGCAAATAGATGAAGGATGCGACTGGTCAATGCAATTAGGCATTGGTGATCAGGGAGGAGCAGTTTGTTTTGCTGAGGCTGCTAAGGATTTGAAGCACGCCAGTGGTGGAGAATCTTCCGCCAGTGGTGTTGAATCTTCAGATGAAGAAAGTTCTGGTTATTCAAGGAGTTCAGATGAAGAAACCTCAACTTCAGGCGATGACAATATATCTAGTGGGAGAATCGATGCAGATATCGATGAATTGTTAGGAGAAGTTGCAGCAAGGAATGATAGAAGATCTATTCTGGTGGATCAAGCTGCTTATTCTTCTTCTTCTCTTCATTCAGCCTTTATGGCTAATGGCGGCAGTTCATCAAGCCAAGTATGTGTCGATGAACCAACTGTCGTTAATTGTGATATTTGTGTTAAATGTGCTGATTTGGATGCTAATATGTCTGAGTTGCAAAGCAAACATGATGCTTTAAATGTTAATTTGTTTGACTTGCAAAACAAACATGTTTCTTTAGATGCAAAGTGGTGTGATTTGCAAAGCGAACATGAGGCTTTGCAAAACAAATATGATGTGACATTTATCCACAACCAAAAGTTGATCGTGGATCTTTCGAAATGCAAAGAGGCTAACATGTTTTATGAAAATCATGAAAAGGAATTTAAAACGTTAGTTGCAAATTTAAGAAAAGATAAAACCGAACTGACAAAAATGGTTTCAAGAAAACAAACAGACATAAACTGTTATATTAATCGTCTTGAGATCATGCAAAAAGAGTTAGCCTGCACAAAGTGTGAAAGTGAGGCGATCCGGCTTAAGCTAGACAGTTATTCTAACTCTAGATACGTGCTGGATCACTTCATTGGCACACAAAAAGAGAAAAAGGATGTCATGTGCATTGGATATAAGAAATGTCCACCACCTGTTAGACAAAATTATGATGCAATGCCTGATGAAGAGTATATAACTCATTATGAATAATCTGTTCCTTTAGACATTGAGGAATTTGCAACGGGACTTGGATATAAACCGGAAGTATCATCAGATTCGGATGTGTCAGCAGATACATTTGTAACTGCTGAACAGAATCAGGATCCTCCAATCATTGTTGAGGATACTGATTCTTCAGATGATGAATCTAATGATACTGACTCAGCACAGTCAGATGCGGTAATCAAAGAAGAGGACATACCTCTCGAGAATCATATTTTGTGTGATCCTCCCGCAAAACCTGCTACGACTGTCCTGGCCGAGTCCACGTCTACTTCCTCACAAGAGTCTGAGAGTGTGAATTTGTTGTACACTCTTGTTGGTGATGATAAAATCTACTCTGACAAAGATTTTCCTATTAAGAATGTTAATCAATCTTTAATTAGTAAAATTTTTGAGGATTCAACAAGTAAGTTCTTGGGAAAGACAGGATCACACGTTGTGGTAACACAATGTCCTCCAATTCCAAGAGCTGAAATTCGCAAACATAATGGCAATCAAAAATTACCAACTGAGAAAGTTCAGCAAAATTGCACCAAACCTAAAAGTAACTCACCGACTCAAGGTCAAAAGAAACAGACCCAGAAAAAGGACAAGAAAGTGAACTTTGTGAAATCGAAGGGAACAGATAAACTTGAAACATTCGCAAATAAATCTAACTTAGATCACGTCATTCAAGTTAATTCTTTGAAAAGAAACGAACCAAACAGTTCAAAACCTAGTACCTCGGGATCACAAAGTTCATCGACAAGACAATCACATGATACTACGGGGTTTGTAGAACGTAGATCATGTTTTTCATGTGGCACAATTGGACATATCATTCGAAATTGTCCATATCTTCATAAACAAAAAGCCAAAGTTGATGATCCCCATGACCGAATTGACCGCAAGCGATCTGTTTCATCAAAACCAGATCCCCGTCTTGTAAAAGAAAGGGAAAAGAAACAGAAACGCCAACAGGTCAAGAAAATTGAAAAAGCGATTAAAACCGACGTGGTTAACAAAACATCTGTTTCTGTCAAACCAGACAATTCAAAAACTTCAGACAAACATGAAGATAAGATTTTAAAGAATAACACTGGTAAAACAAAACAGACCTGGAAACCAAAAACGATTAATGAATCAGGGGGAACATCACAATTTCCACAACATCGAGAAGTTCAAGTAACTTACGTTGATGAAAATGGAAGACCCAAGACCACAAAGGCTTGGGTCCCCATCTCCAACTAATCATGTGAGTACATGTGCAGGGTGTTCCAGGAGGAACTTTCAGCAGTCATTGGATTGTTGATAGTGGGGCATCCAGGCACATGACAGGCGACAAGAAGCTTCTCTACGACGTTAAATCTATTAGAGGAGGTTATGTTGTTTTTGCTGGAGATAAAGGAGGTTATATTACGGGAGAAGGAATGGTATCCAACGGGGTTGTAAGTTTCGACAAGATAAACTTTGTACAACAGCTTGATCACAATCTTCTCAGCGTTTCACAAATCTGTGATAAGCAGTTTTCAGTACACTTTGATGCAAATGGATGTTACGTGCTGAAACCAGGCTTCAAGATTCCCAAAGAATGGATTCTCTTATCTGCTCCAAAGATAAACGATTTGTATGTCCTTGATATGAGCCAAGCAATAACAACGAATGCACAAGCAACTTGTTTCATTACAAAAGCCACGGAAAAAGACTCTATCTCTTGGCACAGACGTATGGGTCACATTCACTTATGGAAAATGAATCATTTGGTGTCGAATGAATTAGTGAATGGTGTTCTTCTTAAAAATTTCCATCTTCAAGACGTCTGTGTTTCATGCCAAAAAGGAAAGCAAACGAAGAAACGACATCTGACAAAGAAGATCAACACGGTGGCAGTTCCTCTTGAACGTTTGCACATGGATTTGTTTGGTCCTGTCAAGCACAAAAGCATCAGGAATGTTCAATACTGCCTCATGATAACGGATGATTATTCAAGATTTTCTTGGGTGGCGTTTATGGCTCACAAGAGTGCAACTTTCGGTATTATCAAAAACTTGATCGTTCAGATTGAGAATTTGTATAAGTTGAAGGTTAGAAGGATACGCAGCGACAATGGTACAAAATTTAAAAATCAAGCCATGGCGGAGTTTTGCACATCAAAAGGTATTCTTCACGAATTTAGTGCGGCTTATACTCCTCAGCAGAACGACGTCGCTGAACGTAAGAACCGTACATTGATCGAGACTGCTAGGACTATGTTGGTAGAATCGTAGTTGCCCATTCCATTCTGGAGTGAAGCTGTGGCCTCCGCATGTTTCCCGATGAATCGAGTCCTTACAGTCAAAAGGCACAAGAAGACCTGCTTTGAGCTTCTTCACAAACGAAAACCAGATTTGTCATATCTTTAACCGTTTGGAGCTCCTTGCACAATGATCGATCCTAATGGAAAGTTTGGGGCAAAAGCTATTGAAGGTCACTTTCTTGGTTATGCCACCCCGAACTTAAGAGTCTGGAATCTAAAGACTAAAAGGGTTGAGGAATGGTCTGAAGTCAGAGTACAAAGGCACACTTTACCAGTCAAAAATCCAGGTCAACCTTGGATGTTTGAGTACGATGACTTTTTCAATTCGATCAATGTTGAAGCAGTTGAAGAAAATGCTGCGACAAGGATGATTTTCGAGAGTGACAACGCAACAGATTCACCGTTGGTTCGTCCAATTGTTGTCAATCAAGAGCCATCTTTAGTGAACAATAATGCTCTCGACAATGAGGATTTTCATGATGCAACCGAACTGAACGCATCTTCAGAGGATGAAGAATTTCTAGATGCAGATCAAGAAGCTCCTACATCAGCTGTTCATGGTACTTCAGAGGCTACACCTCCAGTGGACGCCCCTATAATAGCTGAAGCTTCTGCATCATCCTCTTCGTCAGTTCCGGGTATTGAATTGGTTGTTGATCTCAATCTCAACAATCTGGGTATTAATGTTCCTGTCCCAGATAACCCAGAAACTAGAATACATAATACCCATCCTCAACAAAACATCATAGGCAATGTACAAAGTGGCATACAAACAAGAAACATGTTACGAAACAACAACAACGCATGCTTGTATGCGGCGATTCGAGAATCTGGTCAATAAAACGATTGGTCTTTCGCGTGTTATGTCTCACAGGAAGAGCCAAGAACTTGGAAAGACGCTTTGAAAGATAACTCTTGGGTTGAAGCTATGCAGGAAGAACTGCAACAATTCCAGAAACTTGGTGTCTGGAAACTCGTAGAGAAACCTGCTGGTTATAAGAAGATTGGTACCCGTTGGGTGTATAAGTGCAAAAAGGACGATCGTGGAATCATTATTCGCAACAAAGCAAGATTGGTCGTTCAAGGTTTTCGTCAGATTGAAGGTATAGACTACAACGAAGTGTATGCACCAGTTGCACGTCTGGAAGCAATTCGGATCTTTCTGGCTTATGCCTCATTCAAAGGATTCAAGGTTTACCAGATGGACGTCAAAAGTGCATTATTACATGGTCTAGTGGAAGAAGAGGTGTATGTTGAACAGCCTCCAGGTTTTGAAGATCCTATCCATCCCGATCGGGTTTGGTTGCTGAACAAAGCTCTCTATGGTCTACATCAAGCACCACGAGCTTGGTACGCAACCTTATCTAATTACCTGTTGGAGAATGGATTTCGTAGAGGTCTTATCGATTGCACTCTCTTCATAAAAGAACAAGATGGAGATCTTCTTCTGGTACAGGTATATGTGGATGATATTATATTTGGTTCTACTAACAATGTTATGTGTAGGGATTTCGAGCGTGTAATGCAGGATAAATTCGAGATGAGCGCTATGGGGGAGATGACTTTCTTTTTGGGCTTGCAAGTGCAACAAACGAAGTCTGTGATTTTCATCAATCAGACTCAGCATGTCCAAGACATCTTGAGCCGATTCCAGATGTTCGACACATCGCCCATTGGTACCCCACTGCAGCAAAATCACGGAATCAATCCAGAATTGAAGGGTGAAGTCGTTAGCTCTTCATACTACCGCGCGATGATTGGATCCCTTATGTACCTCACAGCATCAAGACCAGATATAATGTATCCAACATGCCTACTAGCCAGATATCAAGTGAACCCAAAGGCCTCACATCTTGCAGCTGTAAAAATGATTTTTCGTTATTTGAAGGGTTGCCCAGACACCGGTCTATGGTACCCTAAGGATGATAACTTTGATTTAGTCACTTTCAGTGATTCTGATTTTGGCGGATGCAAAATCGACGACAAATCCACAACGGCTGGATGCCAGTTTTTAGGAACTCGCCTCGTAACATGGCAGTGCAAGAAGCAGACTTGTGTCGCTACATCAACTTGTGAAGCTGAATACATTGCTTCCTCAAGTTGTTGCTCCCAAGTCCTGTGGATACAACAGCAAATGCGCGATTACGGTTTTGAATTCCTAACTACTCCTATTTTAGTCGATAATTCTGTTGCTTTATCTATCACTAGAAATCCTGTGCAGCATTCAAAGACCAAACACATCGAAATTAAGTATCACTTCATACGTGATTCCTTTGATAAAAGGCTTATCGATGTTGTTAAACTCCACACTGATGACCAACGTGCCGACCTTTTTACCAAAGCATTTGATAAATCAAGATTTGACTTTTTATTATTGGTAAACGACATTAAGGTCAAGCAAGAGTAATCCGCATCGGAAAATCGTTTTTGAAAATATCTTTGTGTTTTTAAAATTATTGTAAGTTTGTTGATTTTAGGGGGAGTAAATCCAAATTTGAAAAATTCAAAAACATCGAAAAATTTCAAAACCCAAAAACAATAGAAAAACAATAATGAGTTTCCTGGCGAGCAAAAGAGAATATGATAGTACATCAGTGGTCTGTCCAAACCTTTTTAAACTGAAATGCAAAATGAAAAATGTTAAGCAGCTCTATATAAGATGTATCGGTAGGCTCACAATCATCTTAAAATGTGCAGGGTGATATAAACTTAAATCGACTGAAGACCAGGTGGGAACCACTCATTGGCATATGGTCTTAGTACCGAAATTTCGTTTGAAAGATTGCCGAGGTTCTGAGATATGTGGTCTTTATGCTGTTTATCATATGGGTATCATGGTTGTTTCTTTTACCGAAACAAACGGAGACAAAGTCTAGATCTTCCATGATATCATACATACGTGTACATACTGCATACGACCTCAATAAGTGATCAACAATCACATGTCCTCAAAACAAGTGATAATATATCACATTCATCCGGGAGTCAAGTTCGTCTCTTTGCTGTACGAAAGTACTGACCTGTTCACGGACTTGCTCTTGTGCCCTTCATGCATCTGGAAATCAAGTTCCTCATCAATAAGCGATTCTATCACATAGGGCTTGTTTTCAATTCAAAATAAGTGAGTTACTCACATCTTTTTATACGGCAAAACAGATGATAAATGGTATACTCACCAGTAAGATGAACTCTCGTGCATACCTTGATACGGGAATGTGTCGTGATGTGGATGAACACTGGTCGGTAAGTATAAATCATACCTTAACGTATCCCCTCGCCATGATTACATGTGATAAGTTGAGCTTATGTGGATAACAATACCGATAATCGTTATAGGATGTTTATCTAATTGTTAACTAAAAGAACAACAAGAGCGTTTTGGCATGATCGTACACTGATATGATTCTCTTACCCTCGAAACTCGCAAAAAGAATGTTTGTATATATTTACTTTTCTTAGTTTCTGCAACTCTGTATATATTTATTTACTGCTTTCAGTCCTTAAGTTTGAAATATGCAAAATACCAAAAAGATCTTAGGTGTGTTATTAATTTAAACCTTATAAAAGTCAAAAAGATTTTATTTCTGCTTTAGTTTTGATTAACCGATGTTGGAACTCAAGTCTTTGTTGCCTGAAATCTGAATGAAAACCAAAACGACTGAATCTTCATAAACGGTCAGAGTTTGCAAGGTTAGAAAGTTAATTATCAAAATTGAAAAATCTGTTAACTTTTCAAACTAAACTGTCGGACGGTAGTTGAAAAATGGTCACATGTGTGTCACTTGTTTAATGTTAACTATATTCCAAGCAGTTGTTCTCATTACACGTTTAGATTTCTTGCATGTGCAGATGCTAAAGGTGAAGAGAACATGTTCGTTGACAAGCTTCGGAATGAAGACACGACATGGAGGCACTCAAAAGACAAAGATGATCGAGTTACCGCTGATCAATCACCAACACCACAAGGATCTCAAGCATTGAAGTCAAAAGAGTCACAAGCATAATCAAAGGGGGAGTTTGTTAACACACTACCTAAATGAAAAGGGAGTTTGTTGATACACTTTCTACTTACGACGTGTGAAGACTTTGAGGATCCTCCGACATGAAACACATCGAAGATGAACCTCATGAGTAGCGTCCAAGGGGGAGTTTGTTGATACATATTATGTGGTCGCGACTCATTTCGGTTCGGCTGAAGCCCGACGTCACGACATTCCTCCGTCGTGCGTCCCAGAGTTCTACACTCACAAGCTTGGGCCAATCATTTAACATATGCATGTTGGGCCGTAACAAACCATTTAGGCCTAACCTCTTAACTGGGCCGAAACCCATAAACAACATGTATATGTCAACGAAACAGTTTCTGTTTCGTCGACTTTGATGATAATGTTATGGTGTTTCATCGACGAAACAGTTGTTTCGTCGACTCTCAAGTGTTTCGTCGACCTGGTTTAGTATATATACACAGATAACAGACAGAACACAAAGACAAGTCTGAATAGATTTGAGAGCGAACACTGTAAACACACACACACTGAGAGTTTATGAGAGCATCTTGTAAACATTGTATTGTAACCGTTTTCTAGATTAATACAATGGAGTGTTAATCGTTGAATCGTTGTGTCTTACGTGTTCGTCACTTGGTTTAACTTACCCGTTTGGATTCCGCACTCTCGGGTTTGTCGGAAAACAGGGAATAGAGTTTACTCGATCCTCCGGGTGGACCTACAACCTCAAACGTAGAGAAAATCGAATTTATACCAACACGTACATAATAATATGCATGTAAAAAATTAGTTTTTCAAGTAAAGGAAGTATAGGGTTAAACTCGAAACAAATTATTAGTAAAAAACTAAATATGTTAAAAACGTTCGTAAAACCGTGCCAAGTAGCGCCAATGTCACATCATTGCCAGGACCACTAACGTCGGAAAAACTCGTAAATATAAAATAAATAAAAAGTAAAAAAATAACACCGAATGAAAAGCATATGTAAGTCGTTGAACCACGCAACCTGGTGTGGCGTGTTAATGCTAAGAAATTAGAACAAAGCATAAAACGGAGAAAAGAATAACTAGGTTGATCTAGGACCCGTGGGTTCCGAAGATGTCGCAACCCCCGTCCCCTAACAACCTGGGAACGGGCGTCCGCGGCCAGTTTGGGTGGTATCTGTATATATCCATTTTGGCAGCGGAAATTACATTTGTTTCCATCTATTCAATTATCACCCACGGTACTGTCAACCTGACTTGTGGTCATGTTACTCCTCGCAAGGCAGTAACAAATTTTGTATGCAAAACCTCAACATACCGACGATAATTGTAGAATACAAATACTCAATAACTATTTAATGTATTATTAATTAAGTGAGGTTTTGTAAAAACAATTTTGCAAAAAAGGAGATTACTCACATTGCTGTTTTAGGTTTTTTGTAAGGGTTTCCTGGTGATTATCTATAATTTACACAAATGCACACGTGTTAGTATAATAACCCAATATTTATATTAATGATACCCTCCCCGAGACGGTATTCCAACGACTACGTCGGGCAGAACCACGACAGCCGTTACGGAACCCTGGATCAATCGGGCAGCGTATCTAATATGTAACCGGGGTTATGATACTTATAACGGAGCAGAACTACATTATTTAGGGGGTATTATATCCGGAAATTATGTCTACTATTCAGAAATTCGAGTGAGAAAAGAAAGAGATTTGGGACAAATTGAAACTGAAGGCTGAAGCCCTTTATTTATAGGTGACCCGTCACCTTCTCTCGCGGCCCGCGTAAGAGAAAGTAAGGGCCTACGTGGCCCGAGTAGTAGGGGTGTAGACCCTAGCTCTGATTGGTCATCACAACTAGCTTTGACACGGTCGTGACACGTGTCGGCTTAAGGCTGCGCCTCGTTGCAGGGCTGTCGCGCCTCGCGTAAACTCCGGCCAAGGTTTACTTGGCCCGCGAGCGACATGAAATTTTTGTTTTTAATTAATTTTTAATTATATAAGGTTATTTGGGCTCGGTTTTCACATACGGGGTACATTTTAGGGCATATTGGGATATTTTAATATATATTAGGGGTGTCAGAAAATATTTTGGAGGGTTGTTATATCCTCCCCACCTTGTTTTAGAGCTCGTCCTCGAGATCTACTGGAATAAGTGCGGGTATTTCCTTTGCATTTCTGATTCAAGCTCCTCTGTATATTCTGGTCCTCTTTTGGAGTTCCATTTCACTTTGACCAGAACTAATCTCTTGTGCTTGAGGTTTTTAATTTTCCTGTCTTCAATTTGTAGAGGTCTTTCTACAAATTTTAACTGCTCATTTACCTCTATGTCCTTAAGAGGTACCATTAGTGATTCATCAACGAAACATTTCTTAAGATTAGATACATGAAATACATCATGTATTCCTGCCATTTCCTCTGACAGTTGTAGCTGATAGACTACAGGTCCTATTCTTCTAATAATCTCAAAAGGTCCAACATACCTGGGACTTAGCTTTCCCCTTTTGATGAATCTTACCACTCCTTTTGTAACAACCCTCATTAAAACCGACACTCTTTAATATTTCCGACACCCTATTATATTTTAAAATGTCCCAATATGTCTTTAATTACACCCCGTATGTGAAAACCGAGCCCGATATACATTAAGTAGTATTTAAAATAAATAAAAACCTGATTTTTAAGCTGAGGCGGGCCGCGTAGACCCACCTCAAACCCTTACGCGGGCGGTATCAAGGTTAGAACCTGATTTCGTTGGTTTTCTTAAGTTAAGACGGGCCGCGTAAGACCCATGTTAAGTTTAAGCGGGCCGCGAGAGATCAACAACACAGAGACACCATAGGCCGACACGTGTTGACATCGTGGCGAAGCTAGAAGATGACCCGGATCACCTAAATCCTACCCGCGCTACGACACGGGCCGCGTAAGCCTTCGCTTATCTTTTACGCGGGCCGCATGAGAGTCCAGTTCAGCAACTATATAAAGGAGGCCTCGGGCTTCAATTCAGTTCGTTCATTTTTCATTTCTCAATCACAATTTCTGAATATAAGGCTTTATAAAGCTGTTATTATACCCCCCTAATTAGCGAGGTTTTGCTCCGTTGTAAGTATTATAACCCCAGTTTCGTACTAGATACGCTGCCCGATTGATTTAGGGTTCCGTAACATCTGTCGTGGTTCTGCCCGACGTAGTTGTTGGAATACCGTCTCGGGGAGGGTATCATTAATATTTTCAAAGGGTTATGATACTAACCTAAGTACATTTGTGTAAATTATAGATTATTCCCAGGAAACCCTTACGCGAAGTCTAAGATAGCAATGTGAGTTTATCCTCTTTTTGTTAAACTTTTTGTAATGTTTTACAAAACCTTAAATGTTTTACAATCCAATTAAGCAGTGATTGAGTCTTTGTAATTCTTCAATTATTACCGGTATGTTAGGGTTTTGTATACAAAATTACTACTGCGAGTAGTAAGTCGGGATGACAGTACGTTACCATTGGACAATGAGTTAGCCAATTGTAATATGACCCACAAGTCAGGATTGACAGTACTGAATGAGTAATTGTGTAGAAATAAACAATGTGATCGCTCTCAATACTGTTTTAATTAATAAAATGTTTCTTGATTAAACTGGGATTCACTCACCAGTATTTCCCACTGACAAATGTTTTTAAAACGTGTTTCAGGTAACACAATGTGACAGCCAATTAGTAAAAAGCTAGTTGGAGAGCACTGAAGGCTTGGGAAAAATGTGGCTATAAAAGTTACCTAAAAGAAGATGTTTTAAATTCAATAAAATAGGATTTATTACTATAAACATATTGTAATAAGAAACTTGGGTTTTACCCATGTGATTATTAATATCAATTATGGTGGTTTTACTCTGATAAACATTTCCTAACTACGGTCCTGATGTAATTTCCGCTGCCAAATTAACCAACTGATACCACCGCAAATCTGAGTTCGCGTCCGCCCGTTCCCGGGACAGATAAGGGATCGGGGGTTGCGACAAAAGGTGGTATCAGAACTATGCCACTGATTCAGCCACAGAAGTGTTCTGCTGACATCAAAAGTCAAAGTGTTAGGAAATAAATTACGGAAATATGTGCATAACTGTATTTATTATTATGTGTTATTTGACTATCTGTTAGTTTACAGTATGAGCGACCAAGGACCATCTGACGCGTATCGTCGATTGTCTGGTTCGCCTAGAAGCGAAGGCACCTCCTCTTCTCATCCTGCCCTCTCAGGGTACTCTACTGATACGAAAGATGGAATCTTTGTGTTTAAGGCTCAGTCCGAGGAGCCGTTTCCTCAGAAAAAGAGGGGATGGTTCAGTCGAGGGGCACACGAGCGTAGGAAACGTATGAAAAAGTTACAAGACCAAAGGGCACTAGCAGCAGCCAAGAGAGAGACAGATGCCTATGCCCAAGATATGATAAATAGGGGTATAGCCAATATTCACATCCTAGCCACTACTGCAGCTGACCCGAATCTGGAGCAAATAATAGCACCCCAACCACAACCACCAATCCATAACCAACCCATGGAGATAGAAAACCCTGAAAACCAAGTAGAGATGCATGACTTCAACCCGGAGGAAATCCCTAGGGTACCAGCACCAAACCCCCTAGACCCATATTATGACCCCTGGTGGGATGAAGTTAGGGACTTTGTGCAACGTTACCTGATACATGAACACACACCCATACAGAACATAGGAGCCTACCCAGGTATGGACCCTTTAGATCCTTATTGCCACGATGAATATATTAGCGAGATCTTAGAAGATCCTTACCGATTTCAGGCACTTTCACCCCCATATCAGGAACCCGCACCCCAGATTCCAAACCCAGTCCTAGAACCTGCACCCCCAATGAGTGCAGAAAACGTCCAAGAACTTAGGACTTTCGGTGAGGAAATTTTAGAGAGTAGTGAGCGAATGCGACAGGTGGGAGAGCCTCTCGTATGGAAATACGATGAGCGCAATATGGATTTTTGGATAAATCCATATCCGTGATGTGATGGAGGAGATGGTAATAGTAATAATAATAATAAAATAAAAATAAAATAAAATATGTGTATACAGATGCCTATTACTATTAGTGTGATTCTATTTCTGTTGGTATTGTAATTTTTATTTCAGTACTAGTGTGTAATAGATGCATAATAGTATATGGAAATAGAGTAAAAGTCGCAATGATCGACACTTTTGGCAAAAATGTGTGTCATTGGATTGACTATATTAAATATTATTTTATGATATTAATATGGGCTAAATGTTTAAAATTCAGATGGCCGATGAAGGAAATCAAGGAAATTCTAACCGTGGGAAAAGTATAGGTTCTACCTCTGCACCCTACTGTAGGTATTGCAAAAGAAAGCATTCAGGAAGATGCTCTATATACTGTAACTTTTGCAAAATATCGGGACACAAGGAAGAAAACTGCAGGAAGAAAGCTAACAACAGGATATGTTACAACTGCGGAGAACGAGGTCATATCAAGCCTAATTGCCCGAAATTAGCTCCAGCTACAAACTACAAGAATACTCAAAATGCTAGAGCATTTCTTTTAACTGCAGATGAAGCTAAGATGATTCCAGATGTCATAGCTGGTACGTTTTTAGTTAATGATATTTTTGCTAAAGTATTATTTGACTCTGGTACAAACCAAAGTTTTATTAATACATCATTTTGCAAATTTCTAAATCAATCATTAACTAAACTACCACAAGAATGCTTAGTAGAGACAGCTAATGGAGAAACTGTTAGGATTTATGAAATCTTGCAGGGAGCAAGCATAGAAATTTTAAATCAGAAATTTATTGCAAACCTTTATCCCATGAATCTGGCAGGATTCAATGTTGTTTTAGGAATGGATTAGTTAATAGCCAATAAAGCCAGTATTTTATGTGATCAAAAGTCAATTCAAATAAATTCACCAAAAGGTAAAACGATCACAATTAAAGGAGATAAACCATCTAGAACTACAAAATTCATCTATGTGATGAAAACTGCAAGCTATATAAGAAAAGGTTCTATAGTGTATTTGATTTCTATAATCAGTAACACTAAAGAAAAAGAACTAAAAGATATTCCAGTAGTATCTCAGTTTTCAGATGTATTTCCAGAAGAATTGCCAGGGCAACCTCCAGATAGAGAAGTTGAATTCAGAATCAATTTAATACCAGGAACAGCACCGATTGCCAAAGCACCTTACCGTTTGGCACCCGCCAAAATGCAGGAATTGAAGAACCAATTAGATGAATTGCTGGAAAAGGGATTCATACAGCCAAGTTCATCGCCATGGGGAGCGCCGATACTGTTCGTTAAAAAGAAGGACGGATCAATGCGTATGTGCATTGACTACCGTGAATTAAACAAGGTTACGATTAAGAACCGGTACCCATTACAGAGAATCCATGATCTGTTTGATCAACTGCAAGGAGCTCGATTTTTCTCCAAAATCGATTTAAGATCAGGATATCATCAATTAAAGGTACAGGAAGAGGACATTCCTAAGACCGCATTCAGAACAAGGTATGGACATTATGAATTTACTGTCATGCCATTTGGTTTAACCAATGCCCCAGCCGTATTTATGGACATGATGAACCGAATATGTAAGCCATATTTGGGTAAATTCATAATTGTTTTCATAGATGATATTCTCATTTATTCTAAGAATAAAGAAGATCATGCAAAGCATTTGCACGCACTTTTAAGTCTATTAAGAAAGGAAAAGCTTTATGCTAAATTTTCAAAGTGCGAATTTTGGATAGAGCAGGTACAATTTCTTGGACATTTCGTGAACCATGAAGGAATTCATGTGGATCCCACAAAGATCGAGGCAATTACTAAATGGAAAACCCCTGAGTCACCAACTGAGATTAGAAGTTTCTTAGGATTGGCCGGTTATTATAGAAGGTTTATTCGAGATTTTTCTAGAATAGCCATTCCTTTAACTAAGTTAACCTATAAATCCATTAAGTTTGAATGGGGACCAAAACAAGAAGAAGCATTCAGAATTCTTAAGCATAGATTAACCCATACACCCATATTAGCGTTACCAGAAGGAACTGAAGACTTTGTAGTCTATTGTGACGCTTCCAAGTTAGGTTATGGATGTGTGTTAATGCAATGCCAAAATGTTATAGCTTACGCCTCTAGACAACTTAAGAATCATGAAGAGAATTATTCAACTCATGATTTGAAGTTAGGAGCTATAATTTTTGCATTTAAGATTTGGAGACATTACCTTTATGGTAGTAAGTTTACCATATTCACTGATCATAAGAGTTTAAGTTATATTTTCAAGCAAAAGGAGTTGAATATGAGGCAAAGACGCTGGATGGAGATGCTTAGTGATTATGATTGTGATATCCAGTATCATGAAGGAAAAGCAAATGTAGTGGCAGATGCTTTAAGCCGAAAGTATCATGAAAAGCCAAAAAGGGTACGTTCTCTTAAATTAAATCTACAAGTAGATTTAAATGATCAGATAAGAGAAGTACAAGAATCAGTAATCAAGGATGATACTGAAAAATTAAGAGGTATGCTAAAAGAATCAGAACAAGGAACATATGGAATTTGGAGATTTCATAAGAAGAGAATGTGGATACCTAAATTAGGAAACCTACGTCATCATATATTAGAAGAAGCTCATAAGTCTAAGTATACGATGCACCCAGGAAATGATAAAATGTACCAGGATTTAAGGAAAAAATTCTGGTGGATAGGAATGAAGAAGGACATAGCAGCCTATGTTTCTAAATGTTTAACTTGTTCTCAAGTCAAAGCTGAACACCAGAAACCCTCACGATTTCTACAACAGTTAGAAATACCAGTGTGGAAATGGGAATTGATAACAATGGGTTTTGTTACTAAATTACCCAAAACAAAGAAAGGAAATGATACAATCTGGGAGATTGTAGATAGGCTAACCAAGTCAGCTCATTTCCTACCAATGAAAGAAACTTTCAGTGTGGAACAACTAGCTAAATTATATGTAAATGAAATTGTTTCTTTACATGGAATTCCTTTATCAATTGTTTCTGATAGGGATAGCCGATTTACCTCTCATTTTTGGTCAAGTTTCCAAAAAGCAATGGGAACCAAGTTAAAACTAAGCACAACTTATCATCCTCAAACGGATGGACAAAGTGAAAGGACAATTCAGACAATGGAGGACATGCTTAGAGCTTGTGTAATTGACTTTGGAGGTAATTGGGATGATCACTTACCTTTAATAGAATTTTCTTATAATAATAGTTATCACATAAGTATCAATGCTGCACCATTCGAAGCACTTTATGGACGAAAGTGCCGAACCCCAATCTGTTGGGCAAAAATTGGGGAAAAGTAACTATCTGGACCTGAGATAGTACAAGAAACAACCGACAAGATCATTCAAGTCAAGGAACGACTGAAAGCAGCACGTGATCGACAAAAGAGCTATGCAGATAACCGACGCAAACCCTTGGAACTTCAAGTAGGGGACAAAGTATTATTGAAGGTCTCTCCTTGGAAAGGAGTAGTAAGATTCATAAAAAGGGGAAAGCTAAGTCCCAGGTATGTTGGACCTTTTGAGATTATTAGAAGAATAGGACCTGTAGCCTATCAGCTACAACTGCCAGAAGAAATGGCAGGAATACATGATGTATTTCATGTATCTAATCTCAAAAGGTGTTTAGCTGACGAATCACTGATAGTACCTCCTAAGGATATAGAGGTAAATGAACAACTCAAGTTTATAGAAAAGCCACTACAGATTGAAGAAAGGAAAGTCAAGAACCTCAAGCATAAAAGACTAGTTCTGGTCAAAGTGAAGTGGGACTCCAAAAGAGGACCTGAGTACACATGGGAGCTTGAATCTGAAATGCAAAAGAAATATCCGCACTTGTTTCAGTAGATCTCGAGGACGAGCTCTAAAACAAGGTGGGGAGGATGTAACAACCCTCAGTAAAACCGACACTCTTAAATATTTCTGATACCCTATTATATTTTAAAATGTCCCAATATGTCTTTAATTACACCCCGTATGTGAAAACTGAGCCCGATATACATTAAATAGTATTTAAAATCAATAAAAACCTGATTTTTAAGCTTAGGCGGGCCGCGTAGACCCACCTCAAACCCTTACGCGGGCGGTATCAAGGTTAGAACCTGATTTCGTTGGTTTTCTTAAGTTAAGATGGGCCGCGTAAGACCCATGTTAAGTTTAAGCGGGCCGCGAGAGATCAACAACGCAGAGACACCATAGGCCGACACGTGTTGACATCGTGGCGAAGCTAGGCGATGACCCGGATCACCTAAACCTTACCCGGGCTACGACACGGGCCGCATAAGCCTTCGCTTATCTTTTACGCAGGCCGCGTGAGAGTCCAGTTCAGCAACTATATAAAGGAGGCCTCGGGCTTCAATTCAGTTCGTTCAGTTTTCATTTCTCAATCACAATTTCTGAATATAAGGCTTTATAAAGCTGGTATTATACCCCCTAATTAGCGAGGTTCTGCTCTGTTGTAAGTATTATAACCCCAGTTTCGTACTAGATACGCTGCCCGATTGATTTAGGGTTCCATAACAACTGTCGTGGTTCTGCCCGACGTAGTTGTTGGAATACCGTCTCGGGGAGGGTATCATTAATATTTTCAAAGGGTTATGATACTAACCTAAGTACATTTGTGTAAATTATAGATTATTCCCAGGAAACCCTTACGCGAAGTCTAAGATAGCAATAATGTTTTACAAAACCTTAAATGTTTTACAATCCAATTAAGCAGTGATTGAGTCTTTGTAATTCTTCAATTACTGCCGGTATGTTGGGGTTTTGTATACAAAATTTACTACTGCGAGTAGTAAGTCGGGATGACAGTACGTTACCATTGGACAATGAGTTAGCCAATGTGTAATATGACCCACAAGTCAGGAATGACAGTACTGAATGAGTAATTGTGTAGAAATAAACAATGTGATCGCTCTCAATACTGTTTTAATTAATAAAATGTTTCTTGATTAAACTGGGATTCACTCACCAGTATTTCCCACTGACAAATGTTTTTAAAACGCGTTTCAGGTAACACAATGTGACAGCCAATTAGTAAAAAGCTAGTTGGAGAGCACTGAAGGCTTGGGAAAAATGTGGCTATAAAAGTTACCTAAAAGACGATGTTTTAAATTCAATAAAATAGGATTTATTCCTATAAACGTATTGTAATAAGAAACTTGGGTTTTACGATGTGATTATTAATATCAATTATGGTAGTTTTACTCTGATAAACATTTCCTAACTACGGTCCTGATGTAATTTCCGCTGCCAAATTAACCAACTGATACCACCGCAAATCTGAGTTCGTGTCAGCCCGTTCCCAGGACAGATAAGGGATCGGGGGTTGCGACACCTTTCCAATTAGAGACTTTTAATAACACTTTGTCTCCTACCTGAAATTCTAGTGGCTTCCGTCTTTTATCAGCATAACTCTTTTGTCGAACACGTGCAACTTTCAATCTTTCCTTGACTTGAATGATCTTGTCTGTCGTTTCTTGTACTATCTCAGGCCCAGATAGTTGCTTTTCCCCAATTTCTGCCCAACAGACTAGGGTTCGGCACTTTCGTCCATAAAGTGCTTCGAATGGTGCAACATTGATACTGGTGTGATAACTGTTATTATAAGAAAATTCTATTAATGGTAAGTGATCATCCCAATTACCTCCGAAATCAATTACACAAGCTCTAAGCATGTCTTCCATTGTCTGAATTATTCTTTCGCTTTGTCCGTCCGTTTGAGGATGATAAGTTGTGCTTAGATTTAACTTGGTTCCCATTGCTTTTTGGAAACTTGTCCAAAAGTGAGAGGTAAAACGGCTATCCCTATCAGAAACAATTGATAAAGGAATTCCATGTAATGAAACTATTTCATTTACATATAGTTTAGCTAACTGTTCCATACTGAAGGTTTCCTTCATTGGTAGAAAATGAGCCGACTTAGTTAGCCTGTCTACAATCACCCAGATTGTATCGTTACATTTTCTTGTTTTGGGTAATTTGGTAAAAAAATCAATTGTTATCAATTCCCATTTCCAAACTGGCATCTCTAACTGCTGCAATAAACCTGAAGGTTTCTGGTGTTCAACTTTTACTTGTGAACATGTTAAACACTTAGAAACATAAGCTGCTATATCTTTTTTCATTCCTATCCACCAAAAATTCTTTCTTAAATCCTGATACATCTTATCACTTCCAGGATGCATCGTATACTTTGACTTATAAGCTTCTTCTAATATACGGTGGCATAGGTTTCCTAATTTAGGTATCCACATTCTTTTCTTATGGAATCTTCAAATTCCATCTGTTCCTTGTTCTACTTCCTTAATCATTCCTTTTAACTTTTCAGTATCATCCTTGATTACTGATTCTTGTGCTTTTCTAATTTGCTAATTTAAATCTACTTGTAGATTTAATTTAAGAGAACGTACCATTTTTGGCTTTTCATGATACTTTCGGCTTAAAGCATCAGCCACTATATTGGCTTTTCCTGCATGATACTGGATATTGCAATCATAATCACTGAGTATCTCCATCCAGCGTCTTTGTCTCATTTTCAACTCCTTTTACCCAAAAACATACCTTAAACTCTTATGATCAGTGAAAATAGTAAACTTACTACCGTAAAGGTAATGTCTCCAGATCTTAGGGGCAAAAATTATGGCTCCTAATTCTAGATCATTGGTTGAATAATTATCTTCATGATTCTTAAGTTGTCTAGATGCGTAAGCTATAACCTTTTGACGTTGCATCAATACACATCCATAACCTAACTTAGAAGCGTCACAATAGACTATAAAGTCTTCAGTTCCTTCTGGTAACGCTAGTATGGGTGCGTTGTTTAATCTTTGCTTAAGAATTCTAAAGGCTTCTTCCTGTTTTGGTCCCTATTCAAACTTAATGGATTTACAGGTTAACTTAGTTAAGGGAATGGCTATTCTAGAAAAATCTTGAATAAATCGTTTATAATAACCGGCTAGTCCTAAGAAACTTCTAATCTCGGTTGGTGATTCAGGGGTTTTCCATTTGGTAATCGCCTCGATCTTGGTGGGATCTACATGAATTCCTTCATGATTGACTAAGTGTCCAAGAAACTGTACCTGTTCTAACCAAAACTCACACTTCGAAAATTTAGCATAAAGCTTTTCTTTCCTTAATAAACTTAGAAGTGCGTGCAAATGCTCTGCATGTTCCTCTTTACTCTTAGAGTAAATAAGAATATCATCTATAAAGACAATTATGAATTTATCCAAATATGGCTTACATATTCGGTTCATCATGTCCATAAATCCAACTGGGGCATTGGTTAAACCAAATGGCATGACAGTAAATTCATAATGTCCATACCTTGTTCTAAATGCAGTCTTAGGAATGTCCTCTTCCTGTACCTTTAATTGATGATATCCTGAACTTAAATCGATTTTAGAGAAAAATCGAGCTCCTTGCAGTTGATCAAACAGATCGTCGATCCTCAGTAATGGGTACCGGTTCTTAATCATGACCTTGTTCAATTCGTGGTAGTCAATTGTCACACCCCGATATTTCCACGTATTACCGGTGGGCCCGGTGGGGAGTATCGTGACGTAGTTGATATCGTCATGGTCAAACAACACAATTTAAATGCACAGCGGAAGCAAAGGATAAATATATTACAATCCGATTCAAAAGTAATATTAAATATTACAACGGAATGTAAGATGGATCCACAGGCGGATCTTAAAACAGAAAGATAACATTGTTCAACAGACTTTAGGCATCTAGAACTTGCGAGATTCCCTATTAACGCCCTGAGCTCCCAGCCAATTACGTACAGTACCTGTCACTTAATCTTTTTGGAAAATACGTCAGTTTACACTGGTAAATACAATTAACTGACTCATTTTGAAAAGGTTTAGAAAAATTGATTTGAATGCACAAGGCACAAAACATTTTATAACTTGGGATAATTATTTATATATAAACTTGTAAAAGAATTACATGTTCGTTATACGTTCAGTAGCCCGGATTAACACTGGGTTAAAGATTAATAGACACACCACATGATATAGTCCCGCGCCAGGTTATTCCCGAAACCGGCGGTTATACCTTATTATTTATATATGCACTGTCGGGTGTACGCCTACACCCCGTGCTTAGGTCGTGGCCATTTCGTAAAATGATGCCAAGGATATCCGGGACATGGTCATTAACCCCTCAAAGGTTTTAAGCAAACAAAACAATTTAAACGGAACATTTCAATAATTTAATCTTCATACAATTAAAAATTCCATGCCCGACCAAGCGGTATTTTATATACTGTACCACAAGCCCGTATAGGGAAAATAAGTTAAAAGTATTTACCTGAGCTTAAAAATGCAATTTATACTCAGCCGTATATCCTAATCAGCAAGTGCAAGTACCTTTACTGGGGCTCTTAATCTGGAACGAAGGTTTTTAATAACCTATTAGATTCCTAACGGGTCTTACTTAAGTTTAACTTAGACCGGTTAGTTTTAAAGAAAGGTATACGGTTGAGTATAAATTGCATTTTTAAGCTCAGGTAAATACTTTTAACTTATTTTCCCTATACGGACTTGGGGTACGGTATATAAAATATCGCTTGGTCGGGCATGGAATTTTTAATTGTATGAAGATTAAATTATTGAAATGTTCCGTTTAAATTTTTTTGTTTGCTAAAAACCTTTGGGGGGTTAATGACCATGTCCCGGATATACTTGGCATCATTTTACGAAATGGCCACGACCTAAGCATGGGGTGTAGGTGTACACCCGACAGTGCATATATAAATAATAAGGTATAACCGCCGGTTTCGGGAATAACCCGCCACGGGACTATATTATGTGGTGTGTCTATTAATCTTTAACCCGGTGTCAATCCGGGCTACTGAACGTATAACGAACATGTAATTCTTTTACAAGTTTATATATGAATAATTATCCCAAGTTATAAAATGTTTTGTGCCTTGTGCATTCAAATCAATTTTTCTAAACCTTTTCAAAATGAGTCAGTTAATTGTATTTACCAATGTAAACTGACGTATTTTCCAAAAAGATTAAGTGACAGGTACTGTACGTAATTGGCTGGGAGCTCAGGGCGTTAATAGAGAATCTCGCAAGTTCTAGATGCCTAAAGTCTGTTGAACAATGTTATCTTTCTGTTTTAAGATCCGCCTGTTGATCCATCTTACATTTCGTTGTAATATTTAATATTACTTTTGAATCGGATTGTAATATATTTATCCTTTTCTTCCGCTGTGCATTTAAATTGTGTTGTTTGACCATGACGATATCAACTACGTCACGATACTCCCCACCGGGCCCACCGGTAATACGTGGAAATATCGGGGTGTGACAGGTTGGTATCAGAGCCAACATTGAGTGAATTAAACACTAGCCTTTTGTGTTTAATCTCAATGACACAGTAGAACATTCCTTAACTTCCGAGTCTAGACTTGAACTAGGAATGATCTCATCCCTGTTATATGCATCGTTTTCAATATTTCCGTATCTACAGATCGTGTCGCCAAGCAAAGCCGCCATTGGTGGAGGCTCTCCAAATCCGAAGTTAAGAATGTAAAGCTTCATGCTACAGCTCGAATAAGCTCACGACCTGTATGGAAGAATGACCTTTTGAACCCATTAATCATATTTCAAATTCTTTACCCAAGACTTTTGAAACTTCAAATGAGAAGCCAACATCGGAGGAATTTGTACCTGCTGTCCTTGAAGATCCTATTCCAAATATGATATCTATGAAATCAAAGGACTCGTATTTCTTACCTCCAAGTCTTGGAATCCCAGACTTAGAATATACCTATCCTGATCTTATTTTTGATCCATATTATTGATTACCCATAAAATCCTTGGATTCCACTTTTTCAAAGATCCCTAAAGTAGAAAATTTGGATTACCCACCAAAACCTTCGGTATTCATACCTCACGCAGAGAACCAAGGAGAAAATTTCCAGAAATAAAGTAAAGAAGAAACTCTTTCGTCGTTTTTCATTTCTTCATTTGTCCTTATAAGGACATACTTATCTTTCAGTCCCTTCATGGACAAGATTATTTCTTTCAAGTCCCGTTTAGAGCAATTCTGTACCTCCTTTGGAATCATTGGAATGTTTTATCTAAATTTATTTATATCATCATATATGAATATAATAATAACATTCCTTTTATGAGATCTACCATTATAATAAAATGGCAAAATCTAAAAAGGGCAAGACATAGCCCATGTGTCATTTTAAGATAGGGCCAAGATGGTAGTTCCTCAACTAGATTCAGGTCCTTATTAACATCTCAATTTAGGATTGCTCTGCGTTAAATATTAAAAGAATCTTAAAGGGATAACCTAGCCTATATGTCATTTCAGACAAGGCCAAGATGGTAAAACCTATTCAAAAGATTCAAATCCTTGTTAACACCCGAAAACATGTTAACACTCCCGACAACAGTGATGCGATAAAATCACACTTGTCATCT
>JARYGA010027677.1:0-36733 GCA_030545235.1 Helianthus tuberosus | reverse complement strand
AAAGTTAAACAGTTTTCGGTATTCAAATCTCTAAAAAATGGAAAACAAAGATTTCTACAACTTCTTCGCCGGAAGTGGTATGGCAGCAGGACAAACATCGGGTAGTCTTATGCAAAACGTCAACATGGAGAATGAATTGGGAACGATGCAAAAGCCTCCCAAGCTTATGAACATAGATGAATACTCAGGATGGTCAGGAAGATTTAAGAACTGGGTCCAGGCTAACCACTTTGAGTGCTGGATGAAGATAGAGTCTAAGTATGTTCCACCGGTTGATGGGTTAGGTATGGAGAAGGGTATTGGAAGTCTGACAGAGACAGAATAGAATGATTTTAAAGCTGAGAAAAAGATGATTAGTATCCTTCAGCAGGCTATCAAAGAGGATATTTTAGTGTTGTTGCAACATGAGGACAATTCTCAATCTATTTGGAACTCATTAAGAGTAAAGTTTCAGGGTAGTGTGTCCATGATCAAGAGCAAGAAGGCGTTGATCAAGAAGGAGTTTGATATTTTTACCGGAATAAAGGGTGAAACTACAAGGCAGTTGATCGAAAGATACTGTCATTTAGTACTTGAGATGAAAAGATTAGAAATCACAAAGACTAATGAGGAATGGATTGATAAGTTGTGTGATGCATTTCCTTATGATGAGTGGGGCACTTATCTGATGATGTTAAAGAATAATTCAGATTTTGCTAATCTGAATCTCAGTGCGTTCATAGAAAAGATTGAAGCTCATGAGTTAGAGTTGTTGAAGATCAAAAAGATGAACTCAGCAAATGTTCAACAGGATGTATCTCTGTATTACAAAGGAAGCATGCCAGCAACTACAAATATGAGTCCGAAGATACAAACTGGTTTCAGTGCTGACACATCATCAAGTGTTTCGTCAAATACTCCACAAACAAACAAGCCTTCACCGTTTGTTAGTGTTGATCCAAACTTCAAAGCTACTGAACAGACATCACCTCAAAGCTCGACCAGCTCAAACAATCAGGCGTATGTTTCTGGGATCCAATGTAACATCGCAGTCAATATTAAGAATGGGAATGAGTTCACTGAATCAGCTGCAAAACAACACATTGCATTGTTGGCTTCCGTGTTAGAGTCTTAAGAGAGCTTGGTAGCGGGTAAGATTGGAAATCCGGACATGACCAAAGAAGATTACGATCAGATAGATCCGGAGGAGCTTGAGTTGATAGATATTAAGTGGGGAATGGCTAGTCTGGTGAGGAGAGCACAACGCTTTATGGAAATTACAGGCAGAAACAGTCTTTCTGGACCTGATCAGAAGTTAGGATTTGATAAGTCCAAGGTAACATGTTTCAAGTGCAAAGAAAGAGGCCATTTCAAAAGAGAGTGTCCGAACCGAGAAGTGAATAATCATCAAAATCCGTTCACGAATGATTATTACAAGTAGGCAATTTATCACCAGCCGAATCAACAACTTGTAGTTCAAAGACCACAAATCGAGAACAAACCAGAGAAAGCTCTCATTGTGAACCAGGATGACGAGAAAGTTGCTAAGGGATTCAGCTGGGATAAATACATCCCTGGAAGTGATGGACAGGCTATGATGGCTGAGAAAGTTGAAGTGACCGAAAGTGTTGTTGAACCTGAAGTAGTTGTTGAAGATGTTGGATAATGTGGCTGACATTGAAAAGTTAGATGTAGAAGTTCATTATTATCAATCTGAGCAGGAGGTATTAGCTAGTTCTTTGAGATCTATCATGCCTCCTAAAATTTTTGAATCTTTTGCAGGTTTCTTTGAAGAACCGACGACTGGATTGTGTCCAAGATATGCGGAGAAGAAAGAGTCTGTCGAGGAGATGATCGATGTCACATAGGAAATGACCGAAGACACTTTGAAGGAAATTGCTGACAGGGCTCTCATGGCTAAACTGAAAGAGGTAGACACAGAACTTGTGAAACCAGAGTCTGTCGGTACCGAGTCAGTTCAAAAGGAGTCGGATCAGGAGTCAGGAATTGAAGAGGTCAAATCTGAGAAAGTGTCTGAGTCAGAGTCGAAAGATATCGGTAAACAGGAAGTGAAAACTGCTCATGAAGCAGAGGTTGTTGAGAAATTGGATTCAATCTCTGAAACCCCATGCCAAAAGTGTTTAAAACCTTGCATGGAGTGTCTTGAAAAAGACACAAAGTTTCAGGAATTGAAACAACATGCTGATATGTTAAAATTTGATCTAGGACAAGTCAAAGAAGCATATGATACACTAACCAAATCAATTAAAATGATTCAAAAAGAAAGTGTTGAAAATGATAAAGCCACGAAACTAGCAAAAGCAACACTTTTTGATAAACAAGTGGAAGTTAATTTTCATCTTGACACAATCGCATCATTAAAGAAAGAGTTAGAATTAACTAAAATTGAAAATGAGTGAATTGATAAGAAATTGATGAGCTATGTTGCATCGTCCTATGTCCTTGAGCAGATTGTACCACAACAGCCCAGTGCAGCACCAGTCTTTAACAGCGTTCCACCCCCAATGTGGAATCATTATACTCAAAAGTATCCAGATGGGGTGGAAGCTGCATTGAACCTTAAGTTGAAAACAATTGAGGATGAATTGCCAGAAAGCATTGATGTTACATTCTCTGCATCCGACACAGACAACGAGTCACAGGTCATCAAGACTATTGTCGATCAGGTGTTAGATGAAGAGAGTGATAACTCTGAGGTTGAAGTTATGAAATCTAATTCTGAGAAGTCTGTTACTGATTCTGAAGACGAGGGTAACTTTTTAGATTGTTTTATACCGAAATCAGAAAAGAGTGCGAATGATGATCCGATCATGGTGGTTTACACTATGATTGGAACTGACAAGCTTTACTCTGATTTTGAGTATCCGCTTAAGAACGTTAAGATTGAAAATGTTGAAAAGGTTTTCAAATTGGTTGAAATTGACATTGATGTGGTAAACAACAAAGAATTCTTTTCGAAACCTAAAAAGTCATTTGTTACGACACGTTCCAACAACTCGGGCAAAAAGGAGTGGGATGGGAATGGTAACAAGGAAAATGGTAATAACTTTAAAAACAAAGGAATTGGTTTTGAGAAAAAGATGGCTAAGAAGGTTGTCAAGCCAAGGATAAAATGAATGATATCTTTGTTGTTTGACCAAGTGTGGATGATGAGAAGGAATACATTTTTAGTCAGAAAGCCGTGGACGATTTTAATGCGGCAAAGAAACTGAAAGAAGAGTCGTTCAAGTCAATTTTTGTCGAGTATGACAAAAGAGTTTGCTATCGCTGCAATGAGATCGGACACATGGCAAAACAATGCAAGAAAGTTTTTGAAAAACCTGTCGTAAAACCTGTTGTTCAAAAACCTCGACCTAAGTCACCAGTTGACAAAAAGGGTAAAAAACCAATGGTTTCACCAATTCGCATTTTGAAGAGGGGTGAATCGTTGAAGTCGAAAGATAAGCCGAAATCGATATTTGAGATTGGTGAATCTTCAAAGACACAAAAGACTTCAAAGATTTATCTGAAAACAAAATTTTTTGAAAATCAGTCATGGGTTGTGAAATCAAAATCAACTATCGAGGAGAAAAAGATGGAAAACATTTTGAAAAATGAAACAAAGGTTTTGAAAGATGATGTTACAGAGTTTGAGTTTGAGCTTGATAAGTTTCTTGCTGAGTTTCCACCATTCAAAAATGAAGTCAAACCAAAAGTAAAAACTGATGTTCCGAATGTCACGTTTAAGTTTTCAAAGATTGATGTACCTTGTGATTTAGTGTTTGGAAGTGTGTCACCAGTCAAAAAGTCTTGGGTATCATTGTTTGAATGAGTTGATGTAATGTTTGCAGGGGCTGCCCAAGTCTATAATTTCAAAATGGATAATGGACAACGGGGCCTCAAGACATATGACAGGGATGCTAGCATTGCTCTAAGACGTTAAATCAATCAACGGAGGTTACGTGGGTTTTGCAGGAAACCAAGGAGGAAGGATTGTCGGTCAAGGAACATTGACAAATGGGGTCATTTCGTTTGAGAAAGTGAACTACATCATAGAATTAGAAAACAACTTGCTTAGTATTTCTCAAATCTGTGATAAGTCGTTTACTGTACATTTCACGAAAAGCGAATGTTTGGTTTTAAAACCTGGGTTTAAAATCCCTGATGATATGGTGTTGTTGCGCGCCCCACGGGAAAACGACTTGTATATTCTTGATATGAGTGTCGCAACGCCAACAAATCATCAAAAACAATGTTTTGTGTCAAAAACTAAAGCAATAGAAAAAGAGTCTATTGTGTGGCATCGAAAAATGGGCCACATACATGTTAGGAAAATGAACTTTTTGGTGCATAATGATTTAGTAGAAGGCGTGAATTTAAAGAATTTTCATTTGTTTGATGATTGTGTAGCTTGTAAGAAAGGAAAGCAGACTCAGAAGTCACACCCACAGAAGTTGTTAAACTCTATCAGAGTACCGCTTGAGAGACTCCACATGGATCTCTTCAGGCCGGTCAATGTAAAAAGCATCAGTGGTGATTTGTACTGCTTGGTAGTCACTGATGATTATACAAGATTTTTGTGGGTTGTATGCTTGGAAAGGAAAGATCAGACGTTTGAGTCGCTGATGGTTCTGTTCAAAAGGATGGAGACGCTGTATAAGTTGCCTATTCGAAGAATACGTAGTGACAATGGAACGGAATTCAAGAATAACAAAATGCTCGAGTTCTGCAATGAAAAGGGGATTCTTCATGAATTCAGCGCGCTATATACTCCACAAAAGAATGGCGTTGCTGAAAGAAAGAATCACACCCTAATAGAAATTGCTCGAACAATTTTAGCCGATTCCAAGTTACCGATCTTCTTCTGGAGCGAAGCAGTGGCTGCAGCTTGTTACACTTTGAACCGTGTGCTCACCGTCAAGAAGTACAAGAAAACAAGTTTTGAGTTGCTACACCATTACAAGCCAAATCTAGAGTTTCTGGACCCATTTGGGTCTCCGTGTACTTTTATTGATGAAAATGGTAAATTTGGTGCTAAGTCGAATGATGCTTTCTTTGTAGGTTACGCGAGCCCGTTGAAGAGGGTGTTCCTACCTTGCCTGGGAAAAGTAATACAAGTTCAGCATGTGGATTGTCAGAAGCACACTGCTTCACCACAACTTCCCGGACAAAGATTCTTGTTCGATTATAATAAACTCTGGGAGTCGTTTCATCTTCCGACCAAGCCAACTATTGAAGAACTTATTCTGCTATACCAACAGCAACAATCTTGTTCAGAAGATCAAGTGCCAAGGCCTTTGGTAGTTTCACAACCTGAAGTGGATACAAGCATTCATACAGGTGGCACAAACGATCACGAAGCCGGTCCAAGTGGAACAGCTCACGAACCACCAGAGGAACCAGCTCCAACGTTTGACAACTCTGACGACTCAGAAGAGGAATCTGCTCCTACTTTTGACGAGGAACCAAACGTTACTACGACGGAAGCTGAGGATTATACAGGTGATCTAGACATAATGAGCTTGCAATCGGAAGTTGATGTGCCTGACACTGTCATGCCTCGAACCTTGTCTTATCATCCTTCAGAGCAAATCATTGGTGACCTGCAAAGTGGTGTTAAAACAAGAGATCAAATCAACCGAGCTCTTACATGTTTTTATTCATCTGTTGCTCCTTTACAGGAGGAATTCTCACTGAAATGTTTTATCTCGAAGATTGAACCCAGAACATATAAAGAAGCATTGACTGAAGACAGCTGGGTAAATGCAATGCAGGAGGAGCTGCAATAATTCGAGAAGTTGGGAGTGTGGAGATTAGTAGAACTCCCTGAGAATCAAAAGTTGTTCAAAACAAAGTGGGTATTCAAATGTAAGAGAGACGATAGAGGAGTCGTGGTTCGAAACAAAGCATGATTAGTGGTACAAGGTTTTAGTCAGCAAGAAGGCATCGACTATGATGAGGTTTACGCACATGTTGCTCGACTTGAAGCTATTCGGATCGTCCTGGCGTTTGCGTCATGGAAAAACTTCATAGTGTACCAGCTGGATGTTAAATCTGCCTTCCTGTATGGAAAGATTAAAGAGGAGGTGTATATGGGACAACCACCGGGGTTTACTGATCCACAACACAAGAACAAGGTCTATCTGCTGGATAAGGCGCTCTACGGTTTACACCAGGCCCCGAGAGCCTGGTATGAAACGCTTTCCCAACATCTGCTGGCCAATGGGTTCACCAGAGGGACAGTAGATAGCACTTTGTTCACAAAGGAAGTTGCAGGTCATCTCTTAATTGTGCAGATCTACGTTGACGATATCATTTTTGGTTCGACGAACGACGACTTGTGTAAAGAATTTGAGTTGGTGATGAAAAAGAAGTTCGAAATGAGTTCGATGGGGGAGATGAAGTTCTTCCTCGGGCTGCAGGTGGAGCAAATGCCCGATGGAATCTTCATTCACCAAATAAAATAAGTAAAGGACATGCTTGAAAAGTTTGATATGATTCAATGCAGTCCAGCAGCAACCCCCCTTGCACAGAATCATGGTATTTGTCCTGACGAGAGTGGCGTCAAGGTGGAGGAGACATTGTACCGGTCAATCATCGGATCATTAATGTATCTCACTGCTTCCCGACCGGACATCATGTACCCGACATGTCTTTGCGCAAGATATCAGTCGAGCCCGAAGCAGTCACACCTGACAATTGTTAAAAGGATATTACGGTATTTGAAAGGCTGCCCAAGCATCAGCTTGTGGTATCCTCGCTCAGGTGACTTCTCTCAAATAGATTTCGCTGATTCTGACTTTGGAAGCTGCAAGCAGAATGCTAAGTCCACCACTGTTGGGTGTCAGTTCTTCGGAACTCGACTTGTTACCTGGTAGTGCAAGAAACAAACCTCTGTGGCGCTTTCTACTTGTGAGGCTGAATACGTTTCAGCCTCCAGCTGCTGTTCACAGATCCTTTGGATCCAGCAGCAAATGCGTGACTTTGGTTTGCAATTCTTGGATACACCGATTTTCGTGGACAATGAAGCAGCCATTAATATAACTAAAAACCCGGTTCACCATTCTAAAACAAAACATATTGAAATCCGTCATCACTTCATCCGTGATTGTCACAAGAAGAGGTTGATACGTATTGAACATATACACACCGATAATCAGAAGCCTGATTTCTACACAAAACCGTTTGATAAAAAGAGATTTTATTATCTTTTAAAATTAAATGGGATGAAAAATCTGCGTTCTGGGAGGGTCGAAGAATGTGAAGCCGAGGAGGGCAGCGATCTGATGTGAACTATGTCGTGTTGTCAACTTTGTTTGTACAGTTTATTTTCTTCTTTTCGATAAAAACAAAAACACAAAAATATGTTTTTCTTTTTAGGGGGAGAAAGTTTGCAGAAAAATACAAAAACATGAAAAAATTACAAAAACCAAAAACATTTGAAAAAAGTAAAAATGAGTTTGTGTAAAAAGGGGAAATGATAGTACATCAGCTAGACAGTGCAGTACGCTAAAGAAGTGTAACGTAAAAATGTGTTAAGCAGTCTTGTAAATGATATGCCGATAGGTTTTTACACATTTAGTAGGTTTGTTTAGGATATAAACCTAAATTCTTACTTGCTTATTTCGTGGGGAACACTACTTGGATATATAGGTAACCCCTGAAATCTCATTTGAAAGATTCCTTTTTCTAATATACTAGGTCTTTATACTCAGTGATATCTGGGGTATTATTCCGGGACTTCTGCTGAACGGTAGTTCTGACCTAGTCCTCAAATAATAATTTCCGCAAATGCTTGAAACATAACATCACCCTCAGCATATATGATAAGACAATAAAATTGCTTAGCAATGCTGTTGTAAAAAAGATCCTCTAAAGGGGACACACCCAAAAGTTGAGTCATGATCTCCCTGCTGAACGATGGTTCTGACCTGAGCTCTCATGATTCTTCATAATTTATTAACCCTTTACATATATCATTTGTAGTATTCTCACCTGTAAGACTGAATATTGGGATCTGGATACGGGAGTATATTCAAGAGGTGGGACACACGTATAAGTTTAAGTCTCTAAAAAACTAAATTCGTATCCTGAACAGATTGAACTTTGAGTGAAAATTTAAAGTGGACCAGTATATCGACAATCATTGCAAATTGTTTAATGCTTAAAATGAAATCTAAGCTTAACGGTACTTGTATCTCGTCGGCAGCTGATATGATCCTTTAACACGCTCACAAAAAGATTGTGTGTACATATTTCTGCTTATTTGTTTCTATAAACCAAAAAGATTTTATTTTCATCATTATTTTGGACAACGAACGTTAGGGAACTGATGATCAAAGTCTTGTGCAGAACATGTCTGTTTCATGAGGTTTGGGTAAGCAGGAGATTCTGGAAAGTGACTGGTACATGTATGAAAGATTGGAAAAGTGTTTGAAAGTTCAAAACGTTCAACAGTTCATTAATTTGAATTGTTTTCAGTTTCCAAAAGGCAACATACTTCATAATCTGGTCAACCAAGGTCATTAAGTTGGACTTGGTAGTCTAAACAGTTGACCAAGGTCATTAATTTGGACTTGGTTAACTGGGTGTGTCGGTAACAAATCAGAAAATGTTAAAAATTAAAAAAAAATTCAAAAAGTTAAACTTAAATGGCTGATTCCGCTCCTAAGGTTCATAGGTGATTCCGCTCGTAATGCTTCGAAAGTCATTCCGAGTGAAATCAGACTGGCTATAAATAGCCATCTGATTCCGCTCCTAATCATTTTTTCTGATTTCACTCCTACGTTTTTGTCACCGGCGACTCGAGCGAAAACCCCAAAACATCAATTTTCAAGTCAAATTGCTGCATGATTTTTGTTTGATTGTGTGTTCTTAGTTGGTTAACACATCTAAGAACATGGGAAAGGTAAGATTACGGCTCAGTTTGATTCATATCATGTCTGTTCTTGTGTGTCGGTGATAATATGTTCTGAATTCTTAGATTAGGGTTAAAAACTGATTAAACTGAACAAGAAATCGTACATGTGTTGTCGGTTTGTTGTATAAATCATGTAGTTGAGTGTTGATTGTAACAGATCTGAGAAAAAAATTATGGGTATCGGCGTTGTTCATGTTTCTAAACTTAGATTTAGGGTTTGATTGTTGTGTAAAATGAACATAGATCTTGTTAGTGTTGTCGGAATATTGTGTAGATCATGCGTGTGAGTTTTGTTTGAACCAGATCTAGGGTTTGTTCATGAGTGAACAGTAGCAGATAGTTTGAACTTAGATCTAGGTTGTTTGTGATATTTTTATAGTATCAAAATTACACCCACATGCTCAGAATCCATTAATACACAAACCCACATGTTTAATTTCATCATCTAATGTGTTTAGAAGGGTTGGGTATTGATTCAGCTCCAAATGGCATATGATCTGATTTCGCTCCTAACTGAATTGATATCTGATTCTGTCTCTGAGTGATATATCTGATTCCGCTCAATATGACACTTTGTCATTTGGAGCGAAATCAGAAACTTGTTGATTCCGCTCAGAATGTTATCATATCATGAGATTTCTATTAAAAGTTGTTTGATGCTGAAATTTTTTCTAAGTGTTGATTCAGTTTGTGTTATTTTGTTGTACAGGGTTCGAATGTCATTTTTGATCCAATTCACAACAGCTGTTGTGATTTTGATGTGCAAAAGAATTCAGAATTGGCAAAATTCAGCAGTATACTGGAGTTCATGAGTCGAGTACCTATTCAGAAAGCTCTTACGGATCAACGTCCAGTATACAAGTCACACATTAAAGGATTCTGGAAGCATGCAACATACGATGAAACAAACAAAGTGATAAACTCAGTTGTGAAGCTTCAAAATGAAAAGAAAAAAATTGTTGTTACTGAGGCGCTGGTTCGTGAAGTTTTGAACTTTCCTGATGACGAAAACTCACCAACAAGGTTTCTGGAAAGAATGGTAAATGGGTGTATGCTCAGGATGGGATATGTTGGTACACTAAATGTTGGAAATTACTTGAAATCAAAGTTTCAGAAACCCTACAAGTTTATTATTCATTGTGTATTAATGTCACTTAGTCATTGCAAAGGAGGGTACGATACCATGCGTGATTACCAGATGAACATGGTCACTGCATTGGTACTGAACAAGAAATATAACTTCTCGCATATTGTTTTTCACTACATGATCGAGAATATCACAACAAAGAGTAAGACTTGGACGTATCAAAGATTTGTGCAGATGCTGATCGATCATGTATATCCAGAGATTGAACGTGATTTGAAGAATGATTTGTTAGTTCAGTCACACATGAGCAACGTTTCTCTCAAGCAGCTTGCTAGATATCAGACAAACCATCCTGAACCAAAGATAGTTGCTGAATTCTTCGGATGTATCAAAAATGTGAACTACGTTGATCCTGATCCAGTAAATCAACAAAACTGGAGAAATGAAAAAGAAATGAAGGAAGCAGCTTATGTTGATGAGCTAAAGACTCTTGAAGAGTTCAAAACCACCCGAAATGACTGGTTTGTCAAAGAAACGAGGAGGAGAGGCAAAAAGACCACCCCTAAAGCACAGGAGGGTGAGGGGTCATCATCGCAGCCAAAGAAGAAACAAAAGAAAGTGGCAAAGACTTTATTGATTGATGAGCCTGAGGTTGAAGAACCAGTTATGAATGTTGAAGAAAATCAGGATGTTGATATTGATGATGTGATTATTAGCATTGATGATTTAGAGTCAGAGCAAGCAGCTAACATAGAAGTTGATGTTCATCTTTCACCTAATTCTCAGTGTTTACTGGAGAAATTAAATGTATTTAATGCTGAAAAAGATAAAGCTGATGTTGCTTAGAAAGGAAAAGAAGCTGAAGATGTTCAAAGTGGTGATGACGTTGATAAGAGTACTACAAGTTCTTCAAGTTCTTCTGAAGATGAAATAGATGAATCAGAACGTTTGAAAAAAATTCAAGAAGAGACTGCTAAAGAGAAATTGTTGAGGAAGAGAAAGAGACAAGAAAAGGAGGATGCTCCATATGTCCCATCACCACAACATGTTTCTGGATCTCAATCGTCTCCTTCGGGTAGTAGAAAGAAAGCAGGAGCAAAGAAAAAGATTGTGTCTCCGAAGATAAAGAAAGCTACTCCGAAGATCACAAAGCCAAAGATTGTTCTGAAGAAGAAATCGTCCAAAGAACCAAGTAAACCACCAATACCACCATCTGAACCTACACCACATCAATCGCCAATACAATCACCACCACATCAAACACCTCCACGACAATCAACATCACCATTACATCTTTCACAGTTACATACCTCATCACCTCATGAACAACCTTTTCTTACATCTCAAGAAATCTTCAAAACACCACCACCCACTCAAATTCAACTAACTCTTGGTTCTTCTGGTCATAAAGGTCTTCCTACTCCTCCAGATAATCTTGAAGATATTGGAGATTTTGGTTTTGCTAATGATGAACAGGTGAAAAAGTTAGAAAAGAAAATGGATGATGTTTTGAATGAAAGTAAAATAGTTGTAGCTGAAAGCAAGAGAGTAGCTGATCATGAAAAGATTATTGAAATGCGTGTAAAAAGATTAGAATCTGACAACAAGGCATTACTGAAGAAGATTGATACAGATCAGACAGAGATTGATTTCTTGAAAGTAAGAGTGGCTGAATTAGAAGAAGAAAAGAAACGCAAAGATCAACAAAATGAATATTTCAAGCTGAAGAATAAAGAATTGGAAGCAATCAAGGCTCGAAATGAACATGAAAATTATATGTTCAAAAAGGTATTAGAGAGTGTGGTTGGTATGCCTATAGAGCAGAGATTTGATGAGATTTTCGGGAGGAAGTTAGAGCTCAACATCAAGCTGAAACAGATGCTCAGATGAAGGATAAGGGAAAAGGGATTGAATCTGATCAAAGGGCAATTGTTTTATCAACTGCTCCTGAACCAGTTTATGAGAAGCCTGTTCCTATTTCTTCTGTTCCTGTTGTTTTTGATGATGAAGTGTTGTTAGAACATGCTCAAAATGTTGATAATGAGGATGATGATGATGATGATGAAGATGATGATGATGAGGATAATGATGTTGATGAAGTTAATGATGATGAAGAGGATGACGATGATGAAAAAGTTTTCTCTGCTAGTAGTCATGGTTCTGATGATAACAATGATGATGATGATGATCAGGGCACATCAGGAATCAAAGTGACTGAACCGTCAAGTGAAAGAACTGTTGATGATTATTTGAATGATAGTGTGAATGAAGAAACAGAGGGAGCTGACGGAAAGGGGGAGCATGGTGATGATCAAAATGTTGAACAAGTTGAAAAATCAATTTTGAGAATAGAACCTGATTTGGAGGAAGGTGAGCACAGACATACGTATACATTAGATGAAATTAAAGAAATGACACGTATGGTGGATCCAGATTTCAAGTTTGATTTTGAAGAAGAATTGAATGCTTTTGATATCAACCATCAACCCGACTATGAGTACAAGTATGTAGAGGATGCTGATGTATATGATAGGGTTGAGGTTGAAGATTGTTCTGATGAGGAGAGTGTAAATGAAGATACTTCTCAGTTTCCTACACTAATGGAGTTCTTTAGTGAAGAAAACAGAGATGAACTAAGAAGGAAAGTGGCTGAGATTTTGAAAGACAAAAATTTCGATGGTATTCCTAAAGACTTGCAGAAGGAAGAAAGGCGGAAATGGTTTAAAGATAGTCATGAAAGAAAGTTCAAAAGGCCGTTGAAGTATTATCAGAGAGATCGAAGTATTTCACTCGGTGATATCATTAGCTGGGGTTTCCTACCTCATGTTAATGCTTACGCAATCAGAAGAGAGTTTGGTGTACAGTATTTTGAACGTTTGTATGATGTGATGTCTTTACCATGGTGGGATGTCGAAGAATTATCGAAAGTGAGAACTTTAGGGTATCCTGTACGAAAGAATGATATCGTGATGTGGGGATACATAAAGTTTGAATCCTTGAAGAATTTCCGACACTGGAAGCCGCATTACACTAAAAGAGTTCAAAGGGTAGATTCAGTGACAGGAGTTGAAGAGACTATTCTGAACGTGAAAAAGCCAAAGACGATGAAGAATATACCAGTTCCAAAAATGGAGCAGGATTTTTACAAAGGCTTTCTGGGATGGGTATACAGTTGTAGATCGACTGAGGCTGTTATTACTTATCGAGCTGGAAGGGAGATAAGAGAGATATATGTTTATGACCCGATGTGGTTAGTGAATTGCTCGGCCAAGGATATAGAATGTTTATTCATTAACAAGATCCATTTTCAGTCTGAAGACCGTGAACAAGCGATGCAGTTTCAACAAGTTGTATCTATTTGTTTTCAGAAAGGCATTAATTCTGAAAATAAATGGAATTCTAAATGGTGGTCGCTTGAAGTGAAAGAAAGAAAGAAAGCTGAACGTGAACGCAAGAAGCTGGAAGCAAACAGAGGAAAATGGATGAAGCAACAGGACGAAGAGGATAAGAAAAAGAAGAAAGAGAATGACAAGCTTAGGAATTTACTGAGGCAAAAGCCTAAGCAGCATGAAGAAAATTTCAAGTCACTCTGAAGACCCGAAGACAAGACTGAAGACTACGGCTGTATCCAAGGGGGAGTTTGTTGATGCACGAATGTCTAAAGCCTGCGTCTTAGTCTTAGTCAAGCTTGTATAGGGTCTAGGGGTCAGAAATGTCAATTATGTATAGTGTAGGGGCTATTTTGTAAAGTTTGTGCTGTTAAGAGTTGATTCTGCTCGAAATGACATTATGTCATTTGGAGCAAAATCAGATGTTGCTGATTCCGCCCGAAATGACATGATGTCATTTGGAGTGAAATCAGCTCCCCTATATATAGGTAGTGCATGTTTCTCATTTGTGACCGATCCTTCAAGTTGTAACCGAACTGCTGACGGATTTTTCTGTGATCTGTTAATGAGAAACAGTGTTTAAAGTGATATTCTGTCTATTTCTACTCCATTCTCTTTGCTTCAAACTGTTTGTGTGTTTCCGCCGCATAAACAGTGGTATTTTGGTTCTGATTGACTCACTAGATCGTCAATATCGATCCTACAATTTTCTTATGTTGGTTCTTTTTATCACGACGCTATTGGTTGTAAATTTGTAAAAATATAACCTTTTTAGAACTTGAAATTCCCAAGTTAAACATAGACAAGTAAAAAAAAAATTGAAAATTTTTGAAAAAAAAAATTTGGGGTGATTAGCGGTTCCAATAGAGTTTTGTGTAAGGCTTGTGATTAGGACTTGCAAGATTCAAAGTTTTAGCATCCCCCCACACTTAAATTACACATTGTTCTCAATGTGTCCCAAAAATAAGTTTTTAGGTTGATTGAATGTGTAAAAAGGTGTGAAAAAGCAAAATTTGTGTTACTGGGCGTCTGGACACGGCCCCGTGTTTAGATTGCCAGTAAAAAAAATATGTAAAAAGAAACAGAAGCCTGGACATGGGGGCGTGTTGGGTGAACACGGCACGTGTCTAGTTACCTGAACTGGGCATTTTCTGCAAATTGTGCAGCACGGGGCCGTGTTGGGCGGGTACGACCCGTGCTGAACTTGTTGTAATGAAGAAAAATTTGTCGGATGGCCCTGTTTTCATGCATGGGGTGCTGGTTCAAGTTTCCCTTGTTATCCTTCACCATCCCGAGTGTTTTTTACTCATTACAACATCATCCAAACACCAAATTAGCTAAAAACCATCATTCATTAAGTCATAGAGAGAATTACATATTAGTCCTAAAAAGTTAAAAACAAAGCAGAAAATAAAATTTAAGGGTCCTAAATTAGATAGGTCAAGTGATACTTAAAATCATCCTAAGGAGCTCTATTAATACAATAAGAACCAAAATTTCAGAAATAGTTTTCCGGTACTTAAAAGTTTTGTAGAACTCCAGGCCGAGCGGTGTTCCCTAGATGTTGCTAGAGCCACTCTTCTATCTCCCTTGGGAGGAAGGAGGCGGCTTCATGTTCCTCAACATCTTGTGGAGGGGTAGTGACACCAATTGGAACCCCTTGTAGTACGTCCCGAGGGGGCCTCAGATGTATGGTGTACCATTCGGCCGGTATGATGACTTCGGGAACCATATTCCATGCCCTTTGGTTAATGATTGGAACCAAAGGCGGAGAAGCGAGAATGTTCAACCTTTGGTGCAAAAGGTTGACTTCTCGAAGACATCCCTCTAGTCCCACCGTCAAATAATTGATACGGTCAGCCAATGCTTCTTCCACTCCCGTCATCTCATCAATGGCTTCTCTTAAGGCGTAAACATAGTTTACAAGAAAATCTTCAACTGTTGATGATCTTCTCCCTTGTCGGTTGTTTTTGGAGTGCGATGAAGATGTTCTGCTAGCTCTGCTCGCCATTCTGAGAAAACATACCGAAAAGGGTTCAACTTTATGGGATCAGTACTTCGGACACGGCCCCGTGTTCAATGAACACGGCCCGTGTTCAGATGTCTGCAGATTTTTGGAACAAAGAATCATGGAGTTTTAATTTGTTTTTGTGATTTTTAAAATGTTTTTAAACAGAAACAACATAAAACAATGTTGTAGAACATATTTTTAACAAGATTCCATGAATAAAAATCTAACAAACATCTCAATAAGGCTTGAAATTATGGAGATTTCAAGCTTTAATGGAAGCATGAAGAATAGTTGAAGGAGATGAAAGTGGATAAAAGAGGAAAGGACAAAAAGGTTGTTGAGAAACTTCTTTTAGAAAATACCTAGGATGGTATGTGAGAAGATTCCCCAAATCTCTGTCCCTTGAATGGTTCAAATGTGCAGGATTCTTGGCTGCATTTATAGAAAACGACAGTACGCTGCACACGGCCCCATGTCGGCTGGACACGGCCCCGTGTGCAGGTGGAATCCTGACATATTTTGTCCGTATTCTAACACGAAATCAGACGGGAATCTTTGGGTGGACACGGGGGCGTGTTGACCTGGACACGGCCCTGTGTCTAGAAGCTGTCTTATGGAGTTTGTCTATTTCTAAGGAATTTATCCAGATCGGGTGGTTCCTTACTGGATGGAACAACCCCAAAGTGCCTAAGATACCTTAATTGTTCTAGATTAAGACGAGAACGCAAGAGGTTGTCGGTGAGGGTGATTCCTATGCTATATGTAGGTGGACAAGTCCAACCCTTTCCCGGGCTCTCGTTAAAGAAGGTGTATGTTGAATCGCTCAGGTCTATGTATGCATCGAACAAAGTCGATGGGGAGTCCTTCACGGCACAATCGGCACAGGGATGACTATCGCTCAAGTCCTTGCTAGAGTTAGAGGTAACGTCGGGAACAACGAAGTTGTTTTTATTTGAATGCGATCCCAACAATTCTTCTTGGTTATCGTCTTGAGATAAATTATTGAAATCTATCCTAAGTTCTTCTAACCAATTAAGAATTAGATCTTCCATTTGAAATAGTTCATCGAGAAGCATTTCTCCTAGAAGATCCGGTTGAGAGCATTCGAGGGAGAGATAGGGATTATTTTTACTTTTGCCCCTCTTAAGGCTACAGGAATACAATGGGTCTATATAGTGGGGCTTATAATTTAGAAAATTACATTCTAATTCTTTATGGGAACCACCACATATTTGACACCACGTACCATAAGAGTGCCGAAAGTAAAAAATATCAGTATCTCTCATGTTTATGTCAGAAATTACCAACCATCGCGATCTTACAATTCTGTTTTCAGCAACTGAATCTTGGGCACGGGGCGTGTTGAGTGGGCATTGCCCCATGTTCAGCTTACTGTCTGACTTAAAACAGGATTGCCAGTTCCAATGATTGGGCACGGGGCGTGTTCAGCGGGCACGACCCGTGCTGAGTTCTGCAGAAGCTTAAAAACTACGAAAATCCTAAAAAAAAAAAATTAGAAAAAACGATTAGGCCGTTGATTCCTAACTTTCTTCAAATCCTTGTGTCCCTGGCAGCGGCGCGAAAAACTTGATGCGTGTGGTGTGTTATATGGAATTAAGTATATTTTAAGCCCTTTTTACACGTTAGTCAAGTTTTAAATTTATAACACATGATATTTACTAATACCAAACACACATATGGGCAAGTGCACCCATCGTGAGCGTAGTATAGTGTTGGTAAGATACCGAGGCCATCCAAGGACACAAGAGCTTTTAGTACCGGTTTATCCTCAACGTCTAATCAAATCAAAAGTTAGAAAAAGGTTTTAAACTAGAAAAATAAAAACTAACTAAAATGCTGAAAAATAAAATAAAAATAAAAACAGATAGACAAGATGAATCACTTGGCTCCGACTTGTGTATAGCGTAACCTTTGATTATTTCCGCACTTTTGCACTTTTTAAGAGATTATCTTAGTTATTGTAGTAGGCCCCTCTTTTGAAGGTGACGTTACCCTCAACCCAGTAGTTTGAGTCAGCAAGGATACAATCCTAAAGGGTCGGATTATTGAAAGATAATTAATTAAGTTATTAATGCATATTATGGTAGGCCCCTCTTTTGAAGGTGACGTTACCCTCGGCTAAGTAGTCTGAGTTAGCAGGGATACAGTCCTAAGTAGCCGGGTTAAAGTATTAATAGTAGCTTACATATGAGGGGATCAAAGAGTTTGGACCCCCGCCATCCAATACCAGTGGGTATTGAAGAAGGTCCTACTAAATTTGACCCAGGTCCTTGCAGGATCTATACACTGAACAAGGCAAGACTCAGACCAAACTGTTCCCTTAACCCCCGACCAGGTAGCCAACATACCTCCATATAGACCATGGAGATATGAATGGTGAAAATATTTTATTTTATATAGATAGTAAAATAATGCCAAGACACCATGGACAAACGATAAGGAAGAATCACCTTCAACATAAGAAACTAGTTAGTAAAGTCATTAATACATAACCAAGTAAAAAGTGCGAAAAGATTAAAAATAAAAAGTATTACACTAGACACTTGTCTTCACCAAGTGATGTAAGAGACTTAGGCAAACATGGCCTTTGGTTGTCAAGAACTCTTACGATCAATCTTGGATCCCGAGACGACTCACACACTCTATGATGGACAATGGATGATGGTGGTGGGTGGTAGGTGAAGTGTGAGAGAGGTGGTGTGCCAAGGGATGGTTTGCAAATGAGTCAAGCACCCCTATTTATAGCCTGAACAACACCTCGGGCATGGCCCCGTGTCCATCTTCCTTCTCTTTCCTCATTAATTGCAGTTTGTCTGCATTAGTTTACCACACCCCCGTGTCCGCTGGGCACGACCCCGTGTGTAGAAGCGTATCTGTACTATCAACATTTCCTCAAATTCTGTGAATCTTAGAGTTGACCACGGCCCCGTGTCCGCTGGGCACACCCCTGTGGGGGTGATAGAAGCTTCTACAGCTTTGTCTTTTCTGCAGACACTTGGGCACGCCCCCGTGCTCACTGAGCACGGGGCGTGTTCAGCCTTCTGTTCTCTTGTTTTGCTTGGGAAGATGCTGTCGGGGAGGTCGGGCATGCCACGTTTGTTCCTTTTCTTGTATTTATGTTAGATTTAGCTGCCTGTTTACTTCTTTTGTTTATTTGAGCTCATTTAATCCTGAAAATACAAAAGGAAGACAAAAGCACACTTTTTCCAACATTAGTACTAAAAAAGGGTTAGTTTTATGCCACAATTGATGTAATTTATATGTTGCATTTTGTGCACATCAAAAAGATAAAAATGATGAAACAGAGGTTGAAAAGTTTCGAAAAACAAATGAAACGCTTACTCTTGAAGATAGAAATATAAAAGAAGCGTATGAAGTGTTAAAAAGGTCTATCAAAGATGCTGACGAGCAAGATTTTCAAGGTCGTAAAAAAAATTTACAATTAATGTCTACTGTTCATGAAAAAGAAAAACACGCTAGTACACTTCTGGATGACATGGCAAAATTGAAACTTCAAAATGAAGAATTTAAAATTGAAAGTGAATGTATTAACTTGAAATTGAAGAGTTATTATACAGCTAAGTTTGTTCTTGACCCCATCATTCTGAAACCAATCGGCAAGAACAAAGATGGTGAAGATGTTTATAGCAACGGAGGCGGGGTTGGGTATAACCGCGTTCCACCACCCATGAATGGTAATTTTTCAAAGAAAAATTTAGGGGTGGAGAAGGCTTTGAACATCAAACTGGAAACCAAAGCTAACAAATTACAAGAGAATATTGATGTCACATTTGATGAATCTTTTGATGAGGGAAAGGTTGATTCTGAAGTGGTTGACAATGTGATAAAAATATGTTTTGAAAAGTGACAGTGATTCCACAAAGTCCACAAGTTCAAATGAACGTTTCGAAGATGAAGATTGTTATTTGAACAATTATATTCCGAAATCCAAACACAACTTAAATGAAGAACCTACACTGGTTATGTACCAGGTGTGTGGTTCAGATAAGTTGTATTCGGACGAAGAATTCCTCATTCAAAACATAAATGTGGATAAAATAGAAAAGGTTGTCAAACTTGTGGAAGTTGAGATGTCAGAGATTGAGAATTTGTCGAGCTCAAAACGGTTTTTGAACTTTCAAAAGGATAAAGCTTATTACAACAAGCCTAAAAACCCATGTTTTCAAAATAAAAATCAAAACAATGGGAGTTACGGGCAATTGGGTGGTAAGCAACATCAGAAAAGGAATTTTCAAAAATTGACGTATGTAAAGAAAACAGAGTTTGTCAAAAGTTCAAGTTCACTTGTTGATCAAGAATCTGAGATTTTCACGAAATCAAATGATGAGTTCTTTGCTCAACGAGAAACACAAAAACAGACTGAGGGCACGAGTTGGGTTCTAGATTACCATACTTGTCTTAAATGCAACGAAGTTGGACACATTGCTAGAAAGTGTACCAACAACAAGCCTAAGTCTGTTGTTGTAGAAAACAAACAGAAACCAAATGATGTTAAAGGAAAGGCTCCAAAGTTTGTTGAGGAAAAGATTCCAAAGACTGAAAATGTTTCTAAAATCAAATGTCAACCAGTAAAACAAGGTTTTAAGAAAACTGGTGAGACATCAAAACAACATGATAAGAAAGAATCAAAATCTGGAGTTATGAGAACTGTTTCAAACTTTCAAACATGGAATCCTAGATCTCAAAACAAAAAATCTGTTGAACCAAAACCGAAACAAACTTCTTCGACTCCACAAGTCAAGAAGAATGTTCAAAAGGTTTCTATTGCTGAAACTAAAAATAAACAAACTTCTCCAACCACATAGGTAAAGAAGTTTATTCCTAAAGTTTCAGTTGGTGAAAAGAAGAAACAAACTTCTTCGACTCCACAGGTCAAGAAGTATATTCCGAAATCTGTCCAACCTTGTGATCCAAAACTTGATTCAATCAAGAAGGTTGAAGAAAAGACAGAAAATGTTTTGGAGAAAAATGATAAAAATTTTCCAATCCTATCCACCATCCGTTTCAACCTACACGAGTCAAAGGAGGCTTGGGTTGCTCTATTCAACTGATCACATCTGATATATGCAGGAGCTCCAGAGGTCAATATCAAAGTGGATAATGGACGTCGGAGCTTCTAGGCACATGACGTGGATGCTAGCCCTGTTATACGATGTAAGATCTTTCAGAGGAGGTTATGTTGGATTTGCGGGTAATCAAGGAGGGAGAATTATCGGGGAAGGTACTTTAACGAACGGCAAAGTGTCATTTGAGAAGGTCATCTATATTCTCGAACTGGAGAAAAATTTGCTAAGTATCTCTCAGATTTGCGACAAAAAGTTTACAACACATTTTAATGATAAAGAATGTCTTATCCTCAAGCCAGGATTTATTATCCCCAAGGAATGGGTTTTGATGCGGGCACCGAGAGAAAATGACCTCTAAGTCCTCGACATGAGTGTCGCAACCACGACGACCAATCAACCTCAGTGTTTTGTATCCAAAGCAACTGAAAAAGAGTCAATATTCTGGCACCGCAAGATGGCTCACATTCATTTAAGAAAAATGAACTACTTAGTCCACAACGATATGGTGGAAGGCGTCAATTTGAAGAATTTTCACTTGGGCGATGAGTGTATAAGGTGTAAAAAGGGAAAACAAACGAAGAAATCGCACCCGAGGAAACTTCAGAACTCAATAATGATGCCACTGGAAAGGTTACACATGGATCTCTTCGGCCCAGTTAATGTGAAGAGCATTTCTGGAGATCTTTATTGCCTCGTTGTGACAGACGACTATTCAAGATTCTCATGGGTACTATTTCTGCAGTCCAAAGAAAAAGTATTTGAGACTTTGCTGATGTTGTTCAGAAAGATCGAAAATCTATACCATCTGCCGATTAGAAGAATACGCAGTGACAATGGCACAGAATTCAAGAACAACAAAATGTCCGAATTTTGCGATGATAAAGGTATTCTGCATGAGTTCAACGCTCCATACACGCCGCAACAAAATGGGGTGGCAGAGAGAAAGAACCGGACGCTAATTGAGGCTGCTCGCACAATGTTAGCCGATTCAAAACTCCTAGTGAGTTTTTGGAGTGAAATTGAGGCCTCAGCATGCTATACCTTGAACTGGGTGTTGACTGTGAAACCACACTAAGAAAACATGTTTCGAGTTACTCAATAATAGAAAACCGAACCTGAAGTATCTTGAACCGTTTGGTTCTCCATGCATGGTGATAGATCCGGATGGTAAATTCGGTGCTAGATCATTGGAGGGTTTCTTTGATGGGTATGCAACTCCACTCAGATTAGTATATCTACCAAGCCTCAATCGAGTGATTCAAGCTCAACATGTAGATAGCCAGGGGTACACAATGCCTACGCAGAAACCTGGTGATTCGTGGGTGTTTGATTACGAAAGGTTGTGGGAATCGTTTCAACTTCCAGAGGAACCATATTTTAAAGAAATGATAATGCTATTTCAGCAGCATCAGTCTTCCACACATGAAGAAGTACCAAGACAAGTTGAAGATACTGAAGATCATGAAGGTACTAATGATGCAGAAGCTGGTCCCAGTCACACTCAGGAAGACGAACAAACTCAGACAGTAGAACCAGTAGAACCCATTGAGAATATTCCAGCCATGGTGTTCGATGAATCGGAGGGTTCAGACTTTGACAGTCCAACATTCGACAGAGGAGACTCTGAATCTGAGGAGGGGGGGTGGGTAGATTCAGACTGGAGGTCAGACAGACGAAGTCAACCAGAATGTGGAATAGAATGTCTCAAATTTGGAGGATGAGGTGATAGTTCCTAGTGAGGTGATGTCGAGGACACTTTCATATCACCCCGAGGAGTTTACAATCGGAGAACTGCAAACCGGAGTCTGAACAAGACAACAAATTGATTAGGGCTTTTAATGTTTTTATACTAAAGTTGCTCCATTGCAAAATGATTTTTCTCTTAAGTGCTTTATTTCGCAGGTGGAACCCAGAACATATAAGGAAGCACAGACTTAAGAGTCATGGGTCAATGCGATGCAGGAATAACTGAATCAATTTGAAAAGCTGGGTGTTTAGAAGCTGGTTGATCTACCCGATGGTCATTGAAAGATAAACACTAAATGGGTTATTAAATGCAAAAGAAACGATAGAGGAGTAGTTGTGAGAAACAAAGCTCGCCTGGTTGTTCAAGGTTTTAGCCAGCAGGAGGGTATTGACTTCACCGAGGTTTATGATCCTGTTGCTCGGCTAGAGATGATACGAATATTCCTCACTTTTGCTTCTTGGAAGGGTTCTAAACTGTTTCAGCTGGATGTGAAATCAGCGTGGATGATATTATATTTGGTTCTACAAACGACGCACTCTGCAAAGATTTTGAAAAGGTCATGAAGCAAAAATTTGAGATGAGCTCGATGGGAGAGATGAAATTCTTCCTAGGCCTGCAAGTTGATCAACTGCCGTGAGGGATCTCCATTCACCTAACCAAGTATGTTCACGACGTGTTAGAGAAATTAAGCATGAAGAAAACCTCTGCAATGTCTACTCCATTAGCGCTCAACCAACGTATTCATCTGGATCCCACAGGGGATAAAGTCGACGAGACTTTGTACCGGTCGATGATAGGCTCGCTCATGTACCTGACGGTGTCCAAACCAGATATAATGTATCCGACATGCCTCGCGGCGCACTATCAATCGAGTCTGAGAGCTTCTCATCTGGTCATCGTCAAGTGAAACTTATGATATCTAAAAGGAACTCTGAGTTTAGGCTTGTGATATCCTAAAGATGGCGATTTCAACCTGGAGGGCTATTCTGATTCAGATTATGGTTGCCGTAATCAGAATGGAAAGTCTATAACCGTCGGCTGCTAGTTCTTCGGAACTAGACTGGTAACTTGGCAGTGTAAGAAACAGACCACGGTCGCTCTCTCTACATGCGAAGCTGAGTATGTCTCAGCTAGCAGCTGTTGTTCACAGATGTTGTGGATCGAACAACAGATGTGTCACACCCCGACCGCGTCAAAACAACGAAACCGCAGGGGAAACGTCGGGGAGTGGAGTAACCGAGTCATTGTTTCACAACACCTGGATTAAAGTTTCGTTTTATTTAAATATTAAGTGTTTAACATTGTCTTGAAATAGAACAAACAAGTTCAACATATTAACTATCATCGTTATTAAGTCACTCAGGCCTCGTCCGATCCTATGTGAGCTTGCATCCTAGTCATCATCAACATCATCAAACACCACCTGAAACATATGTGAAAATAAAGTCAGCATAAAAATGTCAGCGAGCACAGAGGTTTTGTGAGTGTGTCATATTCATGGCTTGTATACATGTTGCAATAACTCGTATGCTGATTCCAGGATCCGGTGAGTTTAACGCAGCTTCGGTCCTGAAACGACATGTTCGGTGCGTTTATTACGACTAAGAAAGGAGTAGAAGATAGATAGAACATCGAGCAGTCAATTTCAATCTGGTCTCTATTGATTATTCAATGTTACAGCGCCGCGAGACCAGTTGGACAACATGTCCCCTGTGAACCAAAAGCTTGTCCAAATGGGAGCCCCATGCCCCTATTTATAGACAATCACCAAGTTTTTTCTGGATGACCATTCGGTCGGATGGCAATCCGAACGGATGGACACATAGTGTGAGATGTCTATAAATAGGGACCTTGGGGTTCCATTTGGAGAAGCTTTTGGTTCCCAGAGGGGACATGCTGTCTAACTGGTCTCGCGGCGCTGTAACGTTGAATAATCAATAGAGACCAGATTGAAATTTACTGCTCGATGTTCTATCTATCTTCTACTCCTTTCTTAGTCGTAATAAACACACCAAACACGTCGTTTTAGGACCGAAGCTCTGGCAAACTCGCTGGATCCTGGAATCAGCAGAGCCTTTTTTTAGGCATTTGATAATCTGGTCGAGTCATGTGTCGGATGGTCATCCGATCGGATTGCCATCCGATTGGATTGCCACTCGATTGAAGGACAGCATGGGTAAGTTGGTATGATGGATCAGATGGTCATCCGATCGGATTGCCATCCGATCGGATTGTCATCCGATTGGCAACAACTTATCTCCCAAATATCCCATAGTACCATGGATCGGATGGTCATCCGATCGGGTTGCCATCCGATTGAAAAGCAATTATCCTCCAATAAGCCTTCAAGACAGTGATATGGATCGGATGGTCATCCGATCGGATTGCCATCCGATTGGAAATCTTCTAACAGTTCAAGAATACTCCAAATCACGTTTTTTCGATCCAGAATCTTTATTACAGTGAATTTGATGTTGAAACTTCACAGGATTGTTCGCGAGTCAATTCCGCACAGATTGATGTGTTCAATTCCAAAATCCATCTGTGAATCGACCTTTATTTTGATGATTTTCTCCGTTTAACGTCAAAACTCCCGTTTAACCCAAAATTGATGAGCTTTGGGTGATTTAACCGATTGTTAGATCGATTAAATCGATACCGTAGCTCTGATACCACTGCTGATTCCAGGATCCGGTGAGTTTGACGGAGCTTCGGTCCCGAAATGACATGTCTGGTGCGTTTATTACGACTAAGAAAGGAGTAGAAGATAGATAGAACACTGAGCAGTCAATTTCAATCTGGTCTCTATTGATTATTCAATGTTACAGCGCCGCGAGACCAGTTGGACAGCATGTCCCCTTTGGGAACCAAAAGCTTGTCCAAATGGGAGCCCCATGCCCCTATTTATAGACATTTCCTACCATGTGTCCATCCGTTCAGATTACCATCCGGCCGGATGGTCATCGTCCGGATGGACTTTTACATTAACAAAACCTGTCCAACTATCTCTATTCTATACAATATTCAACACACGCTCTATCTAACTATTCGCACAGTGGCAGACGTACCAAATATGCACCAACATCGTACGACTACAAGAGTCGATAATTGAAAACCTTGTTTTGAAAAGTGTTTAGTATTGCAATATGATAAACGGGCCTAAAAAGTTAACCTACTCCAATCAATGCTTGACACATGGCGTAACCATTTTCACTCTCCTTGTTGTGATCTCATTCTTAGGTGGAATTTTAGGCCCGTGAATCATTTTCTTAAATAAAATGAACTAAATGGCCAATTAAGATTACTACAGAAACAGTAAGTTTCTATAAAAAAGCTCATGTATAGGTAAATTGGTGTGCAGATCAGGGAACAAGAACCATGTAAGAAAAGTAGCTACAAACTAGAATCATAAATAATAACAGATGCTAATATAGTCAGATTAAGATGTGGTCTAGATTATCACAAACATAAGACTGGTAACTTGGCAATGTAAGAAACAGACCACGATCGTTCTCTCTACATGCGAAGCTGAGTATGTCTCAGCTAACAGCTGTTGTTCATAGATCTTGTGGATCGAACAGCAGATGTGTCACACCCCGACCGCGTCAAAACAATGAAACCACGGCGGAAACGTCGGGTAGTGGAGTAACATAATCATTGTTTCACAACACATGGATTAAAGTTTCGTTTTATTTAAATATTAAGTGTTTAACATTGTCTTGATACAGAACAAACAAGTTCAACATATTAACTGTCATTGTTATTAAGTCACTAAGGCCTCGTCCGATCCTATGTGAGCATGCATCCTAGTCGTCATCAAACACCACCTGAAACATATGTGAAAATAAAGTCAGTATAAAAATGTCGGCGAGCACATAGGTTTTGTGAGTTTGTCATATTCATGGCTTGTATACATGTCGCAATAACTCGTACGACTACAAGAGTCGATAATTGAAAACCTTTTTTTGAAAAGTGTTTAGTATTGCAATATGATTAACCAACTCAAAACAAGTTGGTTATAGTCTATAAAACCTCGTTACCATGAATCTTGACTAAAACATTTGCTTTTGTGAACCAAATTGTAAATCGTTCTAGAAATAGGACTCGTATGGTTTATATCATATAGTAAACATCGTTGCGTGTCATCGTTTATGTTCGTTCAAGTGAACTAAATAACACCACGGAATGTAATATGATAAAAGCATTTATATATAAGAAGTACCAGCGGCGTATCTACCATGCTTTTATCACATTACACCCGTCCCGTTATCTAATCACATACCAAAAACCAATCGTTCAATTATACCTTTTCTTAATCATTCATGTTATCAAAACCAATTGTTAAAATCATTTAACTTGTTCGTGTTATAAACCAACGTTCAATCATTCAAATCGTTCTAATTGTTCAAATCGTTTAGATTGTTCAAATCTTTAAAATCGTTCGTTTGTTGATTGTGAAAACTAACTTTTGGTTGTCTCTTTGAACACATTCAAACCTGTGTGACTCGTCCATCATTCAACTCGTATTAACAAACCACCAAAGGGTAAGTTAACAATCATCAGGTTCTGTCGTTACCCACATTACCCCCATACATAACCATAGCGATAGTCCGATAACGGGATTTGTCAGATCCTATGGTACCATAACATACTAATGGTCGGCTTGATCACTGTTAATGAATGTCATTCGTGTTACGTAATAATGTCCCAACAAGTTCGTTCACATTATCAAAATCGTTGTGTTTAATATAAACCCTAGTATTCGTTTTTGAAAACATCGAAATCGTTTAGCACATATGACTCACCCCAAAACAATTGGAATCGGTAAAATAGGGGAACTATGTACTCACTTGAGATTGCAAGGTATCCTTGATTTAAAGTGAACTAACAAGCTCAAGCAAATCAAGGAATTCAAGTGGCACCTAGTAATAGGATCACTATGTTAATAAATCGACACCTAAATCGGGAGATCGGTTAGAATGAGGTCTCGTAAACCAAATGAGTATTGGAACTCATGTGATATGGTTTAACAAAGCCTACATTCTAATTTGGAACCTATCCTAAGTTCTTACGACAAGTTATGACCCGTTAAGGTAGTCTACGCTACATTAACGCGTCATTTGCGCAAAAGCGCATTCGAGACGCCTAACTAGTCCTATGAAAAGTATTATATGCCCTAACATGTTTAATAACATTATACAATCAGTTTAAGTGTCAAAAGTTAAGTTACATATGCTTAAATTCAAATTATGCATGAAAAGGGCATTTTGGTCATTTTCCTAAGGCATCTAAACTACCTATCATACAACTTATTAAACTAAGTGACCTTAAGGTATAACCTTGGAAGGTTATTCCCTGTACAACTATGGTCATAAAATATGTTTGGTTGGATCCTAATGATCGACCAAACGGGTCGGGTTCGAAAGTCTAAGCGGTTGTTTAGACCGCTTGACTTACGACCCTAGACAAGCACTAAACTAAAAGTGACGAGTTAAACATGTTTAACTAAGTTAGAAAACTGATTTGATATCAAAACAAAGTGTTTTGAAACCCAAAAATAGTTTCGCCGGAAAATGCACATAATCGTGCATTTTGACCGAAACTTTGACTCGTCACTTCGACTAATCGACGTGGTAATCAGTAGGTATAGTCATAAGGGACTATAACCATCGTGATTACGTTCACGTTGCACAGTTCAAGCGAACTTTTTCTTGACCAATTCATGGTCAAAGCAGAAAGTCAAACACTGTTTGACTTTCTTGCATGAATACATAACCAAGCATGAAAGATCACTTACAAAGGGTCCAAGCTTGGAAAGAGATCAAAGAAAACTGAAGTATGAAGCCTTCAACCACGTGGGATAGCTTCAAATCAGAGATTGAGTGAAAGAAACTTGAATGAGCAAAGAATGGAGCAAAAGAGGTGGGTATTTATAGGAAATCATGAGCCTCTAAGATCATTACATGTGTTTTTGAATGGATCAAAACATGATCTAGACCCTACACTTGTTATTCATTGATTAGGCAACTTGGGGAACACTTAAACCAGCTCAAGGTATGAAAAAACCAAGGTTAAAAACAATGAGAACTGACTGTTTTGCTGAATACATTGAATCTGCCAGCTCCAGCTCTCGTGGGCCGCGAAGGAAACAGCAAGAGTCTTCACGCCCAACCAGAGATCCCAGACCGGAACTTTTCAAAACTGTCAAAACAGGTCCCTGCAGCTCCAAAACTTGTTTTTCGACACGTTTAATCCCCGTTAACCCATTTTCAAGGCTCTAAAAGGATGCTAAAGCGTAAGGGACTTGAAATATGCTTGAAAATATCACGTATGTCGGTTCGTTTGGTCGTACAGCCGCATTATTCGGTTAATTACGATGAAACTCGAACGGACGCGAAAAACGATCCAAATTACGCGACGAATGGTATTTTTGCATTCCAATCACTAAAATAAAATATTTTAATGATTACAAAAATTTTTGGATGTCCGGATATGTTCAGAACGTAAGATATGTCCGTAAATGCAAACTTATGCACTTTTTGACGCTTTTAGTTCCTATTGATCAAATAAGCGCATTTTCGAATACCAAACCCCTCAAAGCTTGTTTCTAAGCTAAGTAAAGGATATTTAGGGTATGTTTAGCTTATGATCTTGTTCCGGAATGTTCGTTGCTATACGAATAGGCAGACTTTTGCAGTTTGTCGCAAATAGTCCCCGTGATCGAATAAACTTGTTTTTGGCATACCAAACCCCTCAAAACTTATTTCTAAGTTATGTAAAGGTTATTTAAGGTATGGTAAGCCTAAGTCACTATTTTGGAGTGTTTATCGTGTTAAACTGATTACGTGTATGCATCAGTTTGCGTATAACCTTCCAGAAAGCGATTTAGAGCTTTAAATCGAACTAGAATCAAAACGTGAAATTGTCAAACACAAATACACAAATATTGAGACCAAAACACATTGTTTCATTGATAATTGATATTTTTCTACATCGTACAGTGTTTACAAAGCACAAATGTCATAGTCTCCCCTACTTTAGGAAATTTCGTCCCAAAATTTTAACTAGAGGAAACTTGCGCAAACAAATGTGGGTATTTCGCCTTCATTTGTTCCTCATGTTCCCAAGTAAACTTTGGGCCATATTTGGACCTCCAGCGAACCTTGACTAATCGTATTCGTTTGTTCTTTAGTCACTTGACTTCACGATCCATTATCTCCACAAGTTTCTTGACAAAGTGCATTGTGTCATAAACTTGAATTTGGTCGAGTGGAATGTGAAGATCAGCATCGGCTAAACACTTTCGTAAATTGGACACGTGGAATGTTGGGTGAATATTCCCAAGTTCCGGAGGTAGCTCAAGTCTATAGGCAACCTTTCCGATTCTTTCAACAATCTTAAATGGTCCAACATATCGTGGCGCAAGTTTTCCTTTCTTTCCAAATCTCACCACTCCCTTCCAAGGGGATACCTTGAGTAGGACATGGTCTCTGACTTGAAATTCCAAGGGCTTGCGTCGCATATCCGCATAACTCTTTTGACGGCTTCTAGCTGTCAGAAGATTATCGTGAATTTTCTTTACTTTATCTGTTGTTTCCAGAATGGGTTCAGGTCCAGTAAGCTGAGCTTCAGCGATCTCATTCCAACAGACAGATGAACGACATTTTCGATCGTATAAAACTTCAAACGGTGCCATATTGATACTAGCATGATAACTATTGTTGTAAGAGAACTCGATCAACGGTAGATGCGAATACCAATTACCACTAAAGTCTATCACACATGCTCTAAGCATATCCTCCAATGTTTGTATCGTCCTCTCGGATTGTCCATCCGTTTGGGGATGATAAGCAATGCCAGATTTAGTTGGGTTCCTATAGCAGATTGTAAGGTCTTCAAAAAGTGAGATGAGAATCGAGCATCACGGTCAGATATGATATCCAAAGGAACACCATGTCGAGACACACTCTCATTACCATAGATCTTGGCAAGTTTATCAGCAGATAGGTCCTAGCGAATTAGTAAAAAGTGTGCTGATTTTGTTAAACGATCAATGACTACCCAAATGGCATCATGACCTCTAGATGTATGCGGTAACTTAGTGATGAGATCCATCGCAATGTTCTCCCACTTCCATACTGGTATCTATGATTGTACAAGCAAACCAGATGGTCATTGATGTTCAGCCTTGACTTTAAGACAAGTTAGGCATTTCAATACATACAAGGCAACATCCTTCTTCATACCAGGCCACCAATACTGAGTACGAAGATCCTTGTACATTTTGTCAGCACCAGGATGGATAGAATAACGAGACTTATGAGATTTGTCCATCACTAAAGTGCGAAAATCATATTGTTTCGGAATCCACAAACGATTCTTGAAATAGAGTAACCCATCGTCTTTCGTTTTGAGTTTAAGCTCTATTGGACATGGTAATTCCTTACCCATCAAGTCTTGTGTAACACAAGTATGTTGAGCTTGAGAGACACGTGATTGGATATTGGATAGAGTGCGAACAAAATGAAGCTTGACTCATTCCTTTTGACTTAGCGCATCGGCTACGACGTTTGCCTAAGCAGGATGGTAGCGAATCTCGTAATCGTAATCGTTCAAGAATTCAACCCAGCGTCGTTGTCTCATGTTAAGCTCCTTTCGATTGAAAATGTGTTGGAGACTTTTGTGGTCTGTGAAAACCACACATTTCGTGCCATAGAGATAGTGTCTTAAGATTTTGAGAGCAAAAACCACAGCGCCTAACTCAAGATCATGAGTTGTGTAGTTCTTCTAGTGTATTTTCAATTGTCTTGACGCATAAGCTATATCCTTACCTCGTTGCATAAGAACACAACCAAGGCCTAGGTTCGATGCATCACAATAGGCAACAAAAATCATCGTTTCCATCTGGCAAAGATAAGACAGGAGCATCACAGACTTGAGTTTTTGTTTCAGTGTTTGGAAAGCTTCCTTTTGTTTGGGTCCCCACTCAAAAGGCTTACTCTTTTGAGTCAAAGCAGTAAGAGGAACCGCGATCTTGGAGAAGTTCGAAATGAATCGACGATAGTAAGCAGTAAGACCAAGAAAAGAGTGAACTTATGAGGGTGTTGTAGGTGTGTTCCAATCCTTAATAGCAGTGATTTTGGAAGGATCCACATGAATACCCTGCTCGTTGACAATATGACCCAAAAATGAACTTCTTTAAGCAAGAATTCACATTTGGAGAATTTGGCAAAGAGTTGTTCCTTCTTCAGGAGTTCCATTGTCAGACGAAGGTGTTGTTCGTGATCGGCTCGAGAGTTCGAATAAATAAGGATATCATCAATGAACACAATGATGAACTTCTCTAAATAAGATTTACAAACCCTATTCATTAAGTCCATGAAAATAGCTGGGGCATTCGTCAAACGAAAAGGCATGACAGTGAACTCGGAGAGACCATATCTCGTGCGGAAAGCAGTTTTGGGAATATCTTCTTCGAGTACACGAAGCTGATGATACCCAGAACACAAATCGATCTTAGAAAAACATGTAGCACCTTGCAGCTGATCAAAGATATCATCAATTCATGGTAGGGGATATCGATTCTAGATGGTGAGCTTATTAAGCTCACGGTAATCGATACAAATACGAAAAGATCCATCTTTCTTTTTTCACAAATAGGACAGGAGTGCCTCAAGGTGAATAACTCGGATGGATGAATCCTTTATCAGATAACTCTTGAAGCTGTTTGACAATTCTTGCATCTCAGACGGTGCAAGACGATAAGGTGCTTTAGCAATCGGGTTGGCATTTGGTACTATATCAATATGAAATTTGACTTGACGAAGTGGAGGTAAACCAGGCAGTTCATCAGGAAACACCTCTGGATAATCTCGAACAATCAGAATATCTTGAATACTTTTGCTCTTGCCTTTCTCCTCCATGACATGTGCCAGAAAGGCCACATATCTTTTTCGTAGGTATCTTTGGGCTTTCATACACGACATGAGTTTCAACCCATTCGAAGGTTTCTCGCCATGAACTTCTAGAACTTCACCAGACGAAAAAGGAATACGAACAATCTTATCGAAACAAACCACCTAAGCATGATACTTAGGTAACCAATCCATCCCTACGATAATATCGAAACTTCCAAGTTGCATCGGTGTGTGGTCAATAGGAAAAAGATGGTTATCGAGGTTCAATTGACAATCGCGAATGACAGAATCGAGTACAAGAGGTTCACCAGTAGCAACTTCGACAGATAAGGGTTTCCTTAGTTTAGTTCTAGGCATCGCAAGTAAAGCCTCAAATGGTAACGATACAAAACTTCTATCGGCACCAGAATCGAAAAGAACAAATGCAGGTTGATGGTTAACAAGGAACGTACCGTTAACAACTTCGTTATCAGTACGGGCCTCGTTAGCGTTGATGTTGTATGCTCATCCATGAGCGGGATTTGCATTAACGTTGGCATTCGCGTTCGCAAGCTTCGGACAATTGTTCCTGAAGTGACCCATTTCTCCGCAGTTAAAACATGAACCAGGTGGGAATGGAGGCCTAGCAGCGTTTCCCTGAGCTTGTGTTGGATTCTGAGCAACTTGATTAGGAATCGATCTATAAATGTTGGCCGTGTGACCAAGTCTACCACAAGAGGTGCACTGTTTACATGCTTGCTGAACCACATGATGACCATTGCACCGATTACAGTAAGGTGCAGTACCAGCATATGGCTTCTTTGCAGGAGGCTGTGCTGGTGGGTTCTGAGAGTTCTGATTGGGTTGTGCGGTAACAACAAAATGTTATGAAGCCTTATGCTTCCTCGACCTCCTCGATGACTCGCCCTTCTTCTTACCCTTTCCTTTGTCTTGAGTGGTGTCGGCTGACTGTTTCTTGTCACCCTTGCGGGTAAGTTTACCCTTTCTGACCTGAGACTCAGTCATGGTTACAACCAGTTCGATAGCCTGACGAACAGTGCTAAGGTTATTACCAGTAACTATGTCTTGCACAAAGTCAGGCAAACCATCAATATACCTCTCGATCGCTTTCTCCAACAGGGTAACCATAGTAGGACACAGTAAGCTCAACTCCTCATAACGATCCGTATAGGCTCTGTGTTCTCCCCCATCCTGTTTCAAATCGTCAAAATCCCTTTCCAACTCCCTTATTTCGTGTTGGGGGCAGAACTCTCTCATCATGAGAGCCCAAAGCTCTTCCCAAGTTTGTGCCAAAGCCACATTGGGTCCCCTATCTCTCATCACATCGTTCCACCATGTTAGAGCACGTTTCTCGAAAACACTAGATGCGAACTCGACCTTTCGCTCATTCGGACATTGAACATGTCTAAATGTGCTTTCCAGACTCTCGAACCATTGTAGGAGCGCAGTTGCTACTTGAGACCCAGAAAATTTCAGTGGTTTAGCCGAATTAAATGTTTTGAAACTGCACTGAGCATTGTTATTTTTGTTATTGTTATTCGCTTAATTGATATGAGTTATGAGGTTCGGAATCACAGCAGCAATCTGCTGAGCGACAAGGGCTGCGAGTGCAGCATCCTATGTTTGATCACGTCTAGGAGGCATGTTCTAAAAAGAACAAGGAAACATGAGAAACGAGTGAGATTGACATTTGGATAAACAAATGAGATATTGAAAATATCGACAAAACATAAGGAAGGCGATCATTCCTTCGTTACCTCGAACAAACAAATGACACACATTGACTAATCAAAGTAAATGGGTCAATATAATGTATCGCGAAGACATGCTTTAGCCTATAAGCGGACACTCACCCCAAGAGTTCCCAGGTAAGAGTGACTGGTCCGATTATGTGGATTTGTACGAACACTCTAACCTTAGCAGAAAACTCGAGGTACAGGCACCCTGTAGGATCGATTTTTGACCCGAATGAGTCGTTCGGAAGAGCTCAAATCCGTTTCAGAGGCGGAAATAGAGAAACGGATGTGAAAACAGCTTGAAATACACTTTAAACCTCTTGTATATTGAAATAACAAAGTTTACAATCAGAGGATAAACCGGCAGCACCTCGGTATCACTTGGCCCTTTCGTTACAAATGACAATACAACACACCTATTTATAGTGCCACCCATTCCGTTTGAAACATACATGCCAAGTTCAAACGGAACCTTTCAAACGGACGACACATTTCAAACGGACACTATCAAAATTCAATTCAAATGGACATGTCTTGTTTTGTCTCATGTGCACATGTTATAATGATGATGTCACCTGTGATGTTATCTCTATGATGTCACTTGTGATGTCATCTCTATGATGTCATGCTTCAGATCTGCAACGCAATCCAGACTCGATATAAGACGAAGTCGACAGATGTATGCACCAACAGACTCCCCCTTAGATGTTGACGAGTCTTAAGTGTCGAGTCTTTTCAATCTTCAGTCTTTATCAGTCTTTGGGCTTCCTTCACTCTAACTTTCTCTTGTATTCTTCAGGATCAGCAGCTGGCTCTAGCAACTTCAGACTCTCTTTCTCTAACAGACTCCCCCTCAACTTGTGCTGGGATCGTAGTCTGGCTTTCACAGATTCAGGTATCGTAACCTGACTCACCTACATATTCTCTACCCAAAACATAAGTTTCATAAAAGATAAGATATAACAAATTTAGAAACTTTGCTAATCACTTGAAGACACAACCCTGAATTCATCATTTTCAAGTATCAAACAAAATGATTTATCATGTCAATTTCAGATGAACCACTTGAATAAATATCATTTTTCCTTTCACACATCTTCAAACAAACTTTCCCAAACCTGTTCGTCATGTTTAACACTCGAAATTTTGAAATTCAGCTTTTCAACATCAGTCGTCTAAAATCTTTTTGTTTTTTTCAAAATTTAAGCTAAAACACACCAAAAATCTTTTTGGATTTTTGATATAACAGAAATGAAATGCAGTAAAGAAATATTTACATACAATATTTTTGTGGGTTTGTGTAAGAGGATCATATCAGTTTATGAGACAAATCACCAACACCGTTAAGATTTATACATTTTAAGTTCTAAACGATTCACTTAGATTGTCAGTATACTGATCCACTTAAATTTTCACACAAAGTTCAACTGTTTCGAGATACGAGATTAATGTTTTAAGCACTTAAACTTAATCACGTGTCCCACCTCAGAATATACTCCCGTATCCAGATCCCAATATTCAGTCTTACAGGTGAGTATACCTAGATGATATCTGTAAGGGGTTAAATTGCGAAACCGTGAGAGCTCAGGTCAGAACTTCCGTTCAGCAGAGAGATGACGGCTCGACTTTTGGTGGGTCCCCTTTAGAGGATCTTTTTTACAACATCATTAATTAGCAATTTTATTGTCTATTTTTGCTGAGGGCGGTGCTATATTTCAAGCAAGCAGAAAGTATTCTCCGGGGACTAGGCCATTGCTTCCGCATTATCAGAAGTCCCGGGATAAACCCCAGATATCACTAAGCATAAAGACCTAGTATCTCAGAAAGAGGGGTCCTTCAAACAAGATTTCGGGGGTTACCCATATATCCGAGAGATGTTACCCACGATATAAGCAAGTTTGAATTTAGGTTTATATCTCATCACAATCTACTAAATGTGCAAAAACCTACTGGCATATCATTCGTGAGACCGTTTATCACATTTGACTTTCCAAATCTTTAGCATGCTGTGATAGTCCACTGATGCACTATCATTTCCTCTTTTGTACAACAAAACTCGTTTTTTATTTTATCATGTTTTTGATTTTTTTTTTCAAATGTTTTTGGATTTTCTGAAAATTTTTACTCCCCCTAAAATGCAAACACATTTTAGGAAATTTGAAAACAAATCTATACAATAAAGTGACAACTGATATCAAATCACTTCAGATCGCCATCCACTTGGCATAAACAATCAGAACTCCCCCTTACAACAAACTATTTTCCCATTGTGATTTCAAAATACTTAAGTTGGTTTAAATCAAATGGTTTTTCCGGAAAATTAGTTTTGTTGATTTTCAAACCATTTGTTGGTTAGGGGTTCATCACATTGTTCTCCAAAATACCACTTGTAAGTATGGTCCAATCAAGTTCAACTTAATGACCTTGATTAACCACTTGTCAATGAAAACCTCTTTCAATCACTTACAGGTTCACTCACCAACTATAATCACTTGTAAATCAATATATAACAATTTAAATATACCACCTGTACTTTACCAACTGTACCACTTGTAGGATCATATGCTAAGAAAGATGCCGATTCCTGTTCCACTCTTACCAACCTGGAAGCTCCGGCAAGTCAGATTTTCAGTTTGGAAATACTTTCCCCCAAGGCTGACTATCCTTGGGAGATTCTGGAACACACCTGTCCCACCAACATTTTGATTTATAAAATTCTTTTGCACTTTTAACCTTCCCATCAACCATTTTCTCAAAAATATGCTTAACTTTTCCATTGAAAGCCTTTTCAACATCAAATTCTTTCTTATCAGCAAAGAATTGATCTGATATCTCAGTT